>CAUYPK010031109.1:0-16486 GCA_963574355.1 Loris lydekkerianus
AGCTGCTGCAAATTAGCAAAACTTCCCAGGAAAGGTCCATCCAGAGGTTCTGTTCTCCTGCTGCCGCCGCGGAGCTGCCTGCAGCCCTAAGTCCGACACTAAAGTGGCTCCGAGGACCCACGTCTCCCTAGAGGTTGTGGCGCAGTTTGGACCCAAGCCATGGTGAGAGCGGAGGCGACACCAAAGGTCTCCCAACGGACCAGGAAACACTGGCTCAATTATATTATTACAATATAAAAGATGTATACATGTAAACAAGGGCTGGGAGAAAACATAAGACAGTGAACAAAGAGGATGTGTGCACTGCTAGAATTAGAAAGGATTTATAGAAAACTAAAATCTTAAAGAGCCTCTTTCGAAACAAATATAAAAAACCAAAATGACAATAATTAAGAAAATGCCAGGAAGGCTTTGTTACCATTGTGATGAAAATGTGTCAAACAGTCTATGACGCTAGTGTATGATGCCCCACGATCATATCAATGTACACAGCTATGATTTAATAAAAAAAAAAAAAAAGAATACAAAATGTCTGTTTCAAGTGCTCTTTTTTTTTTTTGTAGTTTTTGGCCAGGGCTGGGTTTGAACCTGCCCTACTCCTTTGACTTACAGGCACCAACTGAGTGCTCTATCATTTGTAGCCTTTTCCACATAGTTATTTTCATAGTTATTTTCAAAGAAAGCTAACTAGTATTATATTCTTCAAATATATCTATTAGAATAGTACCCTAATAAAAAGCATCACCCCAAATGCATTTTGTTTGATTTTGTCTCCCATTTGCCAGTGAATGTGATTTTTTTCTAACATCCATAGATGATAAATTATAGTAGGGGTTATAAATTTCTTCTATGTTATGTACTTAGAGGTGCACTTTATTCAAATTATATAGTAAGCAAATGTCTTTTTGCTTTTTTATTTTAAAACGGTGTTAAGGGAGAGACTGTATTTTACTTTCACCTGCCTTTTCTCATTGGTTGCCTGCCCTTTTCTGGTTCCCAATATTCTTGCACCTTTTAGGACTTCATTACTAACTGTGAAGAATTTTTTATGTGTATGTAGACATAACATAAAATTTGCCATTATAAGTGTGCAATTCAGTGGCATTAAGTGTACAGTGGTCCCCCTGATCACAGGGATACGTTCCAAGACACCCAGTGAATGCCAGAAACCAAGGATAGTACCAAATTCTACGTACTGGATGCTATACACAAATTTCTTTTTTCTTCTTCCCAGTTTCACTGGTGGGAGATTCATTCTTCTCACAGATCTTGGCAACCTTGGTATATGGTCTATAGGATATTTTTTCTCATTAAGCTGAGAACTTTCACCTTTCACGTAAAGGAAGTACTTTATGTTTTTTCTGTGGTATAGCCAAGTTGCCAACATCACTCACTACTCTTGTGCCTTGGGGGTAGTTGTTAAGTAAAATAAGTTTTACTTGCACACAAGCACTGCCACACTGCAAGACTCTAACTGGTAAATGAGTGACTACTAAGTGACCCCAAAGCAGGGAGTGTCTACTGTACATCTACTAGACAAAGGCATGATTCCTGTCTGGGCAGGGTGGAGTGGGACAGCGTGATATTTCATGGGACAGCGTGACATTTCATCAGTCCACTCAAAACTCTGTGAAATTTAAAACTTGAGAATTGTGTATTTCTGAAATTGACCATTTCATCTTTTTAGACCGAGGCTGTCTGTAGATAACTAACACTGTGGATAAACAGGGAACAATTTATTCACATTGTTCTGTAACCATCACCTCTCTTTCTAGAATGTTTTCATCACTCTAAACAGAAACCCAGCAAACAAGGCCCACTCTTCCTTTTCCTCAGACTCCAGTAACCTCTGTTCCACTGTCTGTCTCTGTGAGTTTCCCCATGCTAGGTACATCTTGAAAGCAGAATTGTACAGTATCTGCCCCTTTTGTCTCTGGATTGTTTCACTTAGCTTGATGTTTCCAGGATTTGTCCATACAGCATGTGTCAGTGTTTAATGTTGAATAACATTGCATTGTAAGTATGCATAGACTGCACATTAAAATCCATTCATATGTTAATGGCCGTTTGGGTTATTTCTGTCTTAGGCTGTTGTGAATGATGCTGTGAATTTGAGTCCCCATTTTTCATTTCTTTGGGGTATATAGCTGGGATTGGAATTGCTAGGCTCTCTGATGATTCTTAACTGTTTCCACAGCAACCTCCTCATTTTATATTCCCACCAGCAATACACAAGGGTTCCAATTTCTCTACTATCAATCTTACTATTTTCTATTATTTAAAATAATAACTCTCCTACTGGGTGGAAAGTGGTGTTTTATCTTTTTTTTAAATTTATAATCCCTAATAACTAGTGATTCTGCAAATAATTTAAGTGTTAGAAATCTAATAAACTTTCCAAGCACCACATTGATATCCACCTGTTACAGCTTCACAAATCATTGAAAATTAAAACATTTCTTAAAACTTCCATCTGAGCATGAAGGAGTAACTATGTGGGAGGCAACTCAATGTGCTATAAAATTTTTTGGTTTATGAGTAAGCAGAGACTGAACTCAAAAGTCACTTCCTTGTCTTCAATCACTGCTACATTCCCAGCACATGTAATATTGTCTGAGGTATAGCAAGTGCTCAATAAGTATTTCTAAATGAATGAATAGTGCTTGTAATATTGCTCAAACAAGTATAAGCCTTCTTATTACTGGACAAGCAGAGGCAGATCTGCTAGTTTTAGATGGCAAATCTCAATTTTTAGACTATTTTTATAACTTAAAAAAATGTAAGTAGAATATCCTTATGTATGTCTGTATAAATATATTATAAACTATATCTAAGGTATATATATGCTTACTAAGGTAAGCATATAGCTCAGAAAAATTTCAATTTACAATATAATATTAAATTTCAAAACTTCCACAGAGGAAAATCCTCAGTAACTGGAAAAATAAACTCATGGCCTATTTTTGTTCATAATTCTTGGATTGTAAGATGATTTAGGATATTTCTTAAAATAGAATGCAACTGTTCTAAAATAATCTGATTAATATATACTCAAGTAAGAGTTGCTAGAAATGTTTTGGGGCATATCTTACTGAATAGATTTGGGTAATGCCAACTCAGTAGGCACTACTCATTTTTAAAAGATGAGTTGTTTAAATATCTGCACATGTAATACATGTATACAAGCTAGATCCCTGCCTTTTCACTTGAGTTTCTGGGTTTTTTTTTTTTTTTTTTTTTTAAGTAAATCCTTTGTGTTTGTCTCTGTGTTTGAATTTGCAATTCAAACTGTTTTAAGGACATTCTGAGAGTAAACGTAATTTGATTCCTTGCACTGTACCTTGAAAATGAGGTGAATTGGCCAATATATTATAAATAATTCGATCTTATGTGCTTTTTGTTTATTTAAACATAATTGTCAGAAACAAAGCTTTATACTAACTTACTTTCTATACAAGTAAAACAACTAGCTGTCATGTATTTTCCTAACAGCCTTTAGGAAATCATCTTTAAAAGTTCCTATTTAAAACATAAAAAAATCTCTTGATAAGTCCCTGTTATATATACTTATTAATATAGTAATCTTTTATCTCAAATTAGATGAGTTCTTAATGGCACCTTTTTACAAAACGCTGATTTCTTGGAAACATTGGTCACTGCTTGGAAAGTTTTTGTACTCACCATCTGAAGGTTTTTTTATTTGTGTTTGAATTTTATTTGAAACATAACCGCTCTCAGTATGCTCTCCTCTTTGTCTCTCTAGATGGCAGTGTTTGCCTTATGGACTATCTCCCTTTTCTTTTTCTTTCTTTCTTTTCTTTTTTTGAAAGAAAGTGCCATGGAGTGGAGTAGAGTTATCACAGCTCACAGCAACCTCAAACTCTTGGTCTAGAGCAATTCTTTTGCCTCAGTCTCCCAAGTAACTGGGACTGTAGGCATCCACCACAATGCCTGGCTAGGTTTTTCTTTTTCTTTTTAGTAAAGAAGGGGTCTCACTCTTGCTCTGGCTGGTCTCCAACTCCCGAGCTAAAGCAATTCATCTGCTAGGGTTTCTCCCAGTGCTAGGAGTTTTAGGTGTGAGTCACCATGCTGGCCTCCCTTTTTGTTTTTGTATAATGTTCTCTCTTGATGGTGTTATACATAGGTAATGATACTGACTGATACCCTTAGCATGGCAAGACCCCATCTCTATAAAAAAAGTTGGCTGGGCATGATGGTGTACACCTATAATCCCAGATACTTGGGAGGTCCCAGGCGAGGGGATGACTCTAGTCTGGGAGACTGAGGTTGCATTAAGCTCTGATGTTCCAATTCCACTCTACTGAGGGCATGAGAGTGAGACCTTATCTCAAAAAAAAAAAAAAAAAAAAAAAATCTGACTGAGCTCTACCAGGCTAACTAAGTGAATGACTGCATGCCTTGTTGGTTACAGTTGAGGTTATTATTTTGTGAATCTTATTTTTTTTCCTCCCCCCAAATTTGTATTTCACCACAATCAATTTGTGTAAACTTAAAGGTGAGGTGACTTTTCCAAATGAAATGAGTAAATCCTAATTCTTAAGGTCTTAGCAGCCTTTTCTCCCATTCACCAATATGTTCACATGAGGTACTGGTATTCTTTTTTATATTAGAAAAATATTACTGAGGAATTTCCCCCTAGGTTTTTTCATTTTCTTTTTTTTTTAAAGTATTTTTAATTGTTGTGGGTCCATAGTAGTTGCATATATTTATAAATTACCAGTGATATTTTGATACAGGCATACAATTACAATCTGAATTAATCAAATCAGGGTAATTGGGTATTCATCATATACTGAGACTTTTTTTTTTCCCCCCAAACTGGCTGACATCAAAAAGCTAAAAAAAGTTAGAAAACATCTTAATTTTCTAATCAAAATAATGTGCGAAAATGCATATCCATTGATACCTGGAAATAGAAATAAAACTCTAAACTTTTTGAGGTTTATGTATTTCCAGTATAAATTGGTGGCAGGAAATGTAATTATGGAGTATAAGACTTAAGAGTGGCTGGAATATGCCACCGTCAGAGCCATCTGACTGGGGCTAGTGCACAGGGCCCTTCATTCAACAGGGCCCTGGGCTTGCTTTACGCTCTTCTGTAGCTGCCTTAAAATTCTTAATAACTTTTGAACAAAAGGCTTTATGTTTTTATTTTGCTCTGGGCTCTATAAATTACGTAGTCATTCTTGCTGCATTTTTATTAAGGGCAAGTATCTCAAATTGACAATTAACTATGTGACCCATAATAAATAAGTCCTTTTTAGTCAATGCAATGTGAATTAGATTAAATATTGGACAATAAGTAAAATCTTTAGGTATAACACAGAACACTTTCATGTGTTTCTTGAATATTTATATCACAATTTTCCCAAATTAGTCACAATATTTTCTAAATTGATGTCAATTGAGAAAAGATGACTGGTAGAAATAACGTTCTTGTTTTTCTTTTTTAAAAACCTGAATGTATTTCAACACATCTGGTCCTGGGGTTCTGATTAGAATCCAGAAATCCAGTAGCACACACAATGGAAGGAAGACAGAACTAAAAGTGCTTTGCTTCTGTTCTCTTGGATGGAGCATTTCATCAACTATTAATACTCCCGGAGGAATGCAGTCAGGATGGGGTGCTACTACAAAAACAAAAATAATGAGCAATCAGTTTTTAACTGTGGGAGACAGAGGGGAAAAGAGAGAAATAAATTAGAAGATCGAGACGATTTTTTTTTTCATAAGCTTTTTTAGAGGTGGGGGAAGCATTAACGTATGGCAACTCTGGAAAAAAAAATCCTTAACTCATTTTCTTTTTGAGGTAGTAATGTAAGACAGAACATGTACTGAAATATTATCGCCTGAACAAAATAGTTGTCTAAATCATTTAAGAAAGCTAAGCTTAGAGTTGCCAATTGAAACTTATGGCTGCAAGAATTCAGCTTATTTCATTGACATCTAATTAAACATGTCTTTTATTAGTGGTTGAGTTTTGGATGTTAAATAAGTAAATAGCATGCAAGCATTCCAATCACTCCCATCAATCAAAGGAGAATGCAAAGGGTGTCCAGCCTCTTGTTTATCCCATCAGTACCTTCTGAGAAGCAGGGCATAAGTCAGAGCAGTCCTCAAAAGTCTAGTGGTGATCTCTAGCCAAGATTGTTTGCCCAAGAACTTAATGACAATTAGAAGGAACAAAGGAAGGAAGGGAGGGAGGAAGGGATGAAGGGAGGGAAATAGGAAGGAGGGAGAGAGAGAAGAAATGAAGAAAAGGTAAAAGGACATTTTCTATATGTAGATAAGCTGTGGAATTAGGAGTAAGGGAGAATTAGATTTATAGTATTATAGAAAGGGATTTTAAATTTTGCTTTTAATTTCTAGAACTGCATATAGTCTCCTCCAAATTGGCAGACTGTGTGGTTAAAAATAGAGAGTGAAGTTCTATAAATAAAAAGGTTGCTAAGTAGGGGATGGGGAAATAAGATTCACACAGTCCTCCTCTGGTCTCAAACTGAAGGACAACCACCGTCCTCTGGGGTCAGAGACAAAACCACAATGTTCTTGTTTTATAATGATGGGTGTCTTTGACTCTGTTTTTAAAGGTGAAATTTTTCATTTGGCAAGTTAGTGGTAAATCCTGAACTTGGATCTAAACATGAGAAGCAATAATAATGCTTTCTCAAGTATTGTAAGGTCATGCATGAGTTATTCAGTGAAAAAATATTATGTCCCAAAGTTGTTAAATACTCTCAAAATATGGAGCAGTTATCAAATAAGGAGTTTGTAAAGAAATGCTGAAGGAAGAAAATAGTATTTTGTGTTATATAAATAAGAAAAAACACATAGTTTAGATAGAGGTAAGGGAGTATGTGAATCACTGTCACTATCAGTGTTAGAGTTTCTCAAGGGGATACACAAAATTCACCTAAACAAACAAGTTGCATTTCTATTTCTTAATTACATTTTTGGAAACATTCCATTTTTTCTGAAGCCGCTAGAATACCCAACAATACATAAATGTTGAAATAAATCTCGCATTGTAGATATAGGTGAACAGGAAAGGCATGGTAGCGTAATTGAGCACATATGCGCCCCACATAGTTTCTTTCTGAGCTATAACACTGTCCTCCCCCCACGCCCCACTCCTTCCACTTGGGAAGATACATCTGTTTCTTCTCTCTCATTTGATATGATTCAGTAAAATCCAAGATTTGGAGACACTTGCCTGGAACATCAATGATTACTTGATTTCTCAGCACATAAATCTAATTCGCATCCTTGCTGGGCAGGTATTAGCTATGAGGTAACTTGACTGATGGCATCAGAGCTCTTTGCTTCTCTCCACTGGGAGATTCTGTGTAACCTGCCACTCCTACACTTTCAAGACTGACATCAAGTGTTTTTCCCATTCCACGTGGTAGAGAAATAAACATTGTTTAAAGAAAAACAGAAATGCCCGTGGAGGTTTGTAGTATTTCTGGGTAGTAGGATTGTGAACACTAAACTCCAAACTCAAAGTTAAATTATAAACACCATAAAAGACTCAACAGGAACCGGAAAGTTAACCGAAACCTTTGCCAAATTTCCAACATTAATGGTTACATGCATTCCTCCTCACCTTCTCAGCCCACAACCTTATTTTCTTTACCTACTTCTTTCGTTTTTCAAAGGTTTTACACATTAATGACCCTTTCTCTTCAAGAGGTTATAGCATGTTCATAATTGTATATGTGTATGTACATAAAAGATTCTTATTTTAGTTTCAGAACTCTCAGCTGCATTGCCATCTACAAATTATCTGAGGATGAATTTTCCTGTTGTAAAATATTGGTTGTTTGTTGGTACAAAAGGAATTTCATGGAAAGATGTTTTTGTTCGTTTTGCTGAATTGACTAAGAAGGACTGAATTAACAGGCTGCCCTGATAGATGAAAAATTTTCTATACACTGAGACCACTGAGCATGTGCCTTTGATCTCACCCTGTAGTTTAGACTTCCCCAGCCGGGGAAGGAAGGCCATGAAACACGCAATACCATGGAACTCTGCACTCAGCAGGCCTCCTGTTGCCCTGCACCCTGAATTTCAGTAATAATTTCTTTCAGATTGGAAGCTTCTAGGTACATTGTTAGTGGTAGAGAGGGCTGGCTTATTATCCATGACAACATACTGGATAATCAATAATTTGTTGGTTTAGCCAGGCGTGGTGGCTCACACCTGTAATCCTAACACTCTGAGAGACTGAGGTAGGTGGATTGCCTGAGCTCATAAGTGCAAGACCAGCCTGAGCAAGAGCGAGACCCCATCTCTAAAAAAAGAAAAAAAAAAAGCTGGGTGTTGTGGTGGGTGCCTATAGTTCTAGCTACCTGGGAGGCTAGGCAAGAGGATGGGTTGAACCTAAGGGTTTGAGGTTGCTGTGAACTATGATACCACTGCATGCTACCCAGGGCAACAAAGTGAGACTCTGTATCAGAAAAATAAAATATAAAATAATAAAATATAAAATAAAATAATAAAATAAAATAAAATAAAAAATAAAATAAAATAAAAAATAAAATAAAAAGAAATATATATATATATATATATATATATATATATATATATTTGTGGATTTAGAAACACTCTGATCTTCAAAGAAGAGTGCAACTATCAGATGACTGTAAAAGGTTGTTTATACAGAATAACCATATATGATTTTTCCATTGATAGTCACTATAAACACAAAGGTTTGTTCTTGTGGTCTAGTCTGTCAGTGGACAGAGTTGATATTCTTGGTAACAAGAGTGTAAAGTAAGAAGCTTGCCTCAATGGATTTGGAGAACATTCTCTAAGCAAAGTATCACAAAAATGGTGGTGCCTGTGGCTCAGTGAGTAGGGCGCCCGCCCCATATACCGAGGGTGGCGGGTTCAAACCCAACCCCGGCCGAACTGCAACCAAAAAATAGCCGGGCGTTGTGGCGGGCGCCTGTAGTCCCAGCTGCTCGGGAGGCTGAGGCAGAAGAATCGCAGAAGCCCAGGGGCTGGAGGTTGCTGTGGGTTCTGTGACTTCACGGCACTCCACCGAGGGTGGTAAAGTGAGACTCTGTCTCTACAAAAAAAAAAATAAATAAATAAAAAAAAAATGGAAAAACAGGTATCACATGTGCTCGGTACTAAACTGGAACCAGTAGATGAACAACTACATGCCCACGGGAAAGAAAAACTCAGTTAAATTCCAGTGGGGGGCAGGGGAGGGAAGAAGGGGGTGGGTAAGCTCCCACCCGACGGGTACATTGCACGGGTACATGGCACACTTCCCGAGTGAAGGACACAACTACAGACTGGACTTTACAACAGCAAACTATTGCACATACCCTCATATTAATCTGAAAAATAATATAGTAAAAGAGCTTGCCTCATTTTTCACGGCTGCTGTAGGCAAGGCAGAAACAATCATGGAGGAAAGAACGTGGACTATTAATAGTTATAAGGTGCAGTGACTCCCAGTGCGAGTGTTTTAACAGTGAGAAGTCACTAATGGAGGGAGCATGCAAATGTAAAACGTGCCAAGTTGTTGATGCTTCTAAAACGCCTCCAGAAGCCTCTTGAGCAGGTGGAGAAGTTGGGTGGGCGTGAACTACAGCCTCTGAGTTTTATCACGTACTTGGTATGAACTAGCCACTTGCGCTTTGATAAAATGTAGTCCTTTTTTCCAAAAGATGCTTCCACCTGGGGTTCTTGCACTAGTTCAAGGCTGAGCAAAAGTGGCCCAGTGCCAGCTCTAATTAAGCAATAAGACACTTCAGGGAGTACATTTCTGGGGATCACTGCATACCTGCCTGAAGTGCGTCACTACTCGAGAAGGGCAATCTTCCTTTAGAAAATGCCTTCTCTGAAGTGACTTACTGCCATTTGGAAGGGGAACTTTTATAAACCAGAAAGAAGCAAGAGAGGAAGGAAAGTGTTTCCTGTGCAGTACGTGGCATTCTCTGCGTGTGGCTTTCTTATTCCTTTCGAAGAGGGAAGCAATATACATCCCAGAACGTTACACTCAGCCTGTGCACAGTCTATCCCCACCCAGTCTGAGCACGAACACGTGCTTGTCCTATTTTTTTTTTTTTTTTCACTGCTGGTCAGCGCATACAATGTGCATAATTTTTAATGCATACTAAATGCATTTAGTATGAGTTTCCTCACCAGACAAACTTTATTTTTTAATTTTTATTTATTTATTTGTTTGAGACAGAGCCTCCAGCTGTTGCCCTGGGTAGAGTACAGTGGCATCACAGCTCCCAGCAACCTCCAACTCCAGGGCTAAGCAATTCTCCTGCCTCCGCCTCCCAAGTAGCTGGGACTACAGGCGCCCCCCACAATGCCCGGCTATTTTTTTGGTTGCAGCCATCATTGCTGTTTGGCAGGCCCGGGCTGGATTCAAACCCGCCAGCTCAGATATATGTGGCTGGCACCTTAGTTGCTTGAGCCACAGATGCCTAGCCCAGACAAACCTTAAAATAGCTTCAAAACTCTCTTGTTTGAAGTTTAAAAGGGAATCTCAAAATGAATTTTGTTGAATTTAAGACAGCTGCTTGATTTTGCATGTGTCAGAGGTATGCCATATAGAATACTAGCCATGAAGCCAACCTCTCAATCCAGACCACTGGGTTCACATGCTAGGCCTGTCACTTTTTAGCTGTGTGACCCTGAGAAGTTTGTTTTAATTCTCCATTCTTCATTTTCTTATCTGTACAATGTATGTGATCAGCACACCTATCATACAAGGTTGTCCTATGAATTAAATATGATGTTGTCTATAAAGGACTTCATAGTTTCTGGCACACAAAAAGACAAAGATTCTTGACTTTTTGAATATTATATATAAATTTATCAGTAGTGATTAAAGGACACTTAGCAAGGAATCAGAATGACTCTATTTTAATTGTGTAACCTGGGAAAGATCAATATCTCTAAACTTCAACTTTCTGTCTAGAAAGCCCTCCCTAGCTTGCTTTCTTTTTCTCTTTCAGTGCAACATCTACCAAGTTGTAAGGACACCCAGGTTGCTTATAGAGCGTCCACGTGGTAACAAACCCAGAGCAGCCCACAAGTGCACAGAAGGACATTCTGATTCTGACATATAGGGTTGCCTGAGGCTGCAGTTCTCATCTGGGTCATCTTCCAAGCTCAGGGGAATGGGGGATTTCAGTTCTCCCAGTGGTAGGATTGAAGTCCCTGTCTCCTTGGCAGCTGTCAGTTGGGAGCTGCTGGAGGAGACCTTCCTTCCTCCCTGGGTTCCCCTTCATCTTAAAGCCAGCCATGGTGCCTCAGATCCTTCTCATGCTTCAAATCTCTGATGGCTTCTTCTGTAACCAGCTGGAGAAAACGTTCTGCTTTTAAAGGGCTCAGTAATTAGGATAGGTCCACCCAGATAATTGCTCTGGTTTAAGGTTGATTGATTTGGGACCTAAATTACATCTGCAAAAACCCTTCCCAGCAGTGTTAGATCAGTGATTGATTGAATAACTGAGGGAAGATGTGTATATACCAGGAGTCAGGAACTTGGGGCATAGTTTTTCTTGAGATTTTGCCTACTACAGAGCATAATTCTCAAATTTAATTCTTGAGTCTGAAACATGTCTACTTTCTGTAAACTCCCTTTCATATATTTATTAATCTGGATCAAGAAATATGCCTTTGCAGCCTCGTGTCATGATTTAGAGTCAGTGGTTAAAGTGTCACTTCTTTTGGGGAGGGAATAATTTGCTTTAATAATTTGCATCTTCCTAGTTACAAGTACATATATGATTGACATTTTCATAAGGAGGGAAAAATATTGAAGTAAAATTCAGTAGAAATTCTGGTTCTCCACTTAACACATATTTTTCAATGTCATAGTCATTTAGATGCCATATCAAGATGGAGATGTTGGGGTGGCACCTGTGGCTAAGTGGGTAGGGTACAGGCCCCATATACAGCAGGTGGTGGGTTTGAACCCGACCCCAGCCAAACTGCAACAAAAAGTAGCCAGGCATGGTGGTGGGCACCTGTAGTCCCAGCTACTTGGGAGGCTGAGGCAAGAGAATTGCCTAATCTCAGGAGTTGGAGGTTGCTGTGAGCTGTGATGTCACAGCACTCTACTGAGGGCGATGAAGTCAGGCTCTGTTTCTAAAAAAAAAAGAAAGAAAATAAAAGATGGAGATGTTGGATGGAACAGCAATGGATCAGTCAACATCTCTCAGATGAAGGGTAGTACAGACAGGGTGAAGTGGATAAGGTACAAAAAAATAGTAGGGTTATCAAAATTAGTTCCTGATGCTAATACTGACTTTTTGTTAGACAAGAAGTTAGAGAAGATAATATTGCATTACAATCATAATAGCCAGACTGAAGATTATTCCCTTCATCTGCACCTTCTCATGACTGGATTACTACCCTAACCTTCCTCCCTATCCCCTGCTCCCATTTCCTCCTTTAATTCAGCCTGCACATGTTAAATGAATCTTCCTAAAATATTGCTGTCATTACGTTCATCCTTTGATATGGCAGGTAGAATGGAGCAGAGGGTGATACAGTGGAAAACAGGAGGCCTGGACCAGGGTGACTCTGGCTGTGTCCTTCTCCAAGTCTTCCTTTCAAGCAAAATGAATCTCATGGAGTCCTGTGACCCCCTCCAACTCTAAAATTGTGTATACCTGCGATCAAAAGTCTCCAACCTCATGGATGATTTTATTCAGATCTAATTCAGATATCCACACTGCGTCCCTTGTGTTCCTCCCTCACCCGAATAATACACACACTCCTTGTCCTCCTTCCTTACAGAGATTATAACACTTTTGGGTAGTTAGAAGTTAATCCTCTGATGTATCACTGACACCTGCTCAGTTAGAGCCAGTGCAAACTTCTTTAAGAGAATTTAAGGGTCTATATAATGTGATACTATTTGGATAAAATTAACTTTCTATAATGTGGCACCATCTGAAGCTTTAGTTTTTCAGATTTTTCCAACTTATCAAATGTTTCCCCATACCTTCACACCATACTCCTATCTGCATCTCTTGAGACCTTCATACTCTCCTTTGCCTTCTGTTGTCTACCCTGAAAAGCAATCTTTTCTTTCCCTACACTCATTCAACCTATCCTTCAAATTCCACCTTATGTTTCATCATCTTTGTGAAGCTTTCCTGGGTGTCTTCAGTTTCTACACCACAGTTCATATATTTGCAATTCTTGCCTTTTCCTCCCAACTTAGCTCCTTTTTATGGCATAATGAGGACAATATTATTAGCTAAAATTTATCACTTATCAAGTGATGAGGCATTTCCCTGGATGCCTTTGTATTCCTCATCTCATTTATTTTTACAAAAAGTACTATTATTGTCCTTACCTGACAGATAAGGAGACTGAGACATAAGAAGCATAAGACTTTTCCGACGGTCCCCCTCCTGGTAAGCTGGTGGAGGTGCAGCTCCTAATGAGCTCCGCCTCAACCCAGAGTCCATGCTCTTCACCACCAGACCACAGCACTGATGATGCCACCCTGGTTTCTGATCATTTGTCTTTTTTCCTCCCCCGCTTAAAATTTATTCTCAGAAACTTCTCCTTGACTACCACACAAACCCAACACTGGGATTTGACAGGTACACATACATTCTAAGATAGTATTGATTAACTTAATAGAGGTGGAGCTCCATTCACTCAGGGAAAGCAGTTTCTACTTGGTTTGTAAGGAAGAATGAGTTAGAGCTATCTGTTTTGATGAGGAAAGAGGTTTGTGGGTTTTTTAATTTAACATATAATGTGGAACACTGTGAAAGTAAGTTTTTTAAAGCTTAAAAACAATCTTTTTTTAGATTTACTCACTTTAAAATTAGAATTTAAAAGAAATTTATGTGAGTATATATGCATATATTTGTAATAATCATAGTTAAGTTAATGAGGAAAGTAATGAGAAGGCTATATAACAAAATTTTTAATTTTAATCTAGTATTGTTTCTGGCTGGTTAAATTGAAAGGAAGAAAGAAGAGGCTGAACTCTTCATTTTACTCATTACTTGAATTGACACAAAGAATATGTAAAATTTTGAGGATTTGTAAAATTTTGAGAATTAAAATTTAGACCTTTAAGTTCTTTAAGTTCTTATTTGGCTTTTTTTAAAATAAAATTTGCTGTGTATATTTATGGTATACAACATGATGTTATAAGATGTCTATATGGAGCAAAAAGATTATTATATCGAGTAGCAAACATTCATTATCTCACATAGGTTTTCCATTTTTGTTTTCATTTTGGTGGTGACAGCAGCTAAAATCTACTTATTTGACACAAATCCTATATGTACTCTAAATCTTTTGGATTCATTTGACATATTTTTATAGTACCCTGTCTTAGATATATGTTTTTATTTTATGTTTATTATGCCTTTGACTGATGTTTAGAAAATTGAAGGGGGTTGCTCTCAATTTTTATTGCAAAAGAATTTATGGTGTAGGCAGTGGAAAAATAAAACAAAAGTATTTGGCATGTTTCTTCAGCATAGCTTGTCTCAACTTTACAATAATTGGAAGGCTAATCTTCAGAATTGTGAACTTCAAATCCAGTCAACCATCTTTTTCTTAAAGGTATTTGATACAGAGATTGGTTTGATATATTTTCATATGAAGGATTTGATTTTAATCTATTAGTTAATTTAAAAAGCTAGTCATATGAAAACATTCCTGGATTCTTGTCTATTGTGTTTCACTAATAAAGAATGCTAGAAATCGCTATTTAAAGATGAGAGGTAAAATTTTGAGATGCAATAATCTTAAACATTGCCTGTGAAATCTGTATATTAGCATGACCCTTGGAGAATGTCACTGGATATTGATGAAACAGGGCATGAACTCTGTCTCAACATGTAGGGGGCTTTGCAAAACTGTCCAGAATGACACCTGGGAATTTTAAACTACCAGATAGTTCTTATCTCAGAAACTCAGGGAGAAAGGCATTTGTCCACTCAAATGGTTCTGTTAGCAGATTTATGCCACTTGGATCAATACATTTCCACCTTCCCAACCCTTCAACTTTCGTTTTAAGTTAAAAGAGGAAAAGGGGGAAGAAAGATACCCGGATTCCAATTTTCTTAACTGAATAAAGTTATATATGATAACTTTCTAGAGGACCACTCTAGATTATGTGCCTTGCAATAATATTTTAAACATGCTTAGAGATTCAAAGAAGTACATGAAAACTATTGACTTTTGTTAGAGACTAATTAGGTTTAGAAAATCAAGTAGAATTAAAATGAAATAAGAGCCCGAAGAATGAGATACTGTATTAAAAACATTTCAATCTGAAGTCATTTCTTCATAAGCATCTTTTCTAAATAGTCATTGTTTTGGTAATTATAAGATCATTATCCTTTCAGACGACTAAAGATCAATTAAAAAAATAAATTTATAAAAGGGACATTTTATAAAGATAAACACTGTTGGAGAGAGGACAATTTTTAAATGGTATGCTATCATTTTAGAAGGAGTGAAAAATCAGTTATTGTAACCAAGGGTTTGCTCTTTGATTAAAAGTATTTCTAAAACAAATAACCTGCATGTGTATATGTGTGTGTAACTAATACAATTAATCTTCATGCTAGATTAACTTCATAAAATATTGACCTAATTTAGGATTAAAAGATTATGAGTAACATTTTGTGCTGAAGGCTGCAACATGCCTCACGTCAACTAGGTAATGACAGAATTAACCTCCCAAGCCCTCTTCAATGGGGGCATTTCTGAGCTGCCGCTGAGCAGTCTTTAGATGACCTACAATAACTGGTGCAGAAAGGCCCAGTGATGCTGTTTCCTCAGCCAGATGAGCTGCTTCTGTGGCTCAGGACCATACAAAAGGAAAACAGACTCAAAAAATATTTCTGAAATGTCCAGCTTCTGCTTGTCAAATAAATGTTTTAATTTACAAGTAACGCAAATTATCTGGAAGTGCTTAAAACACTTTCACGTTACAGGTACAACAATGTCAAACTGTGTCATTTCTTGCAAGTGTCAGACATTTTGGTATTAAGTATAAAACCTTGAAGCTTGGGCAAAAAATTATCTTGATGTTTAATTTCCACACTGTGGCTTTAGTTACAGTTTTCTGACAATGATTAAGAAATTCTTACTGGTTCATGCAGATAGAGACAACGGTGTCTGACTTTTTATTATTATTATTATTTATTTGTGTTATGTTTATTCTGGATAAATTTTGTTTTTATTTATTTATTTGTTTATTTATTTTAATTTTATTATTTTTTAATTAACATTAAATCATAGCTATGTACATTAATGCGATCATGGGGCACTATACACTGGTTTTATAAACAATTTCACACATTTTCATCACACTGGTTAACATAGCCTTCCTGGCATTTTCTTAGTTATTGTGTTAAGACAATTATATTCTACATATACTAAGTTTCACATGTACCCTTGTAAGAATCACTGCAGGTGTAATCCCACCTATCACCCT
>CAUYPK010031110.1:0-27776 GCA_963574355.1 Loris lydekkerianus
TCTCAATGTGTCAAAATCTTTGGTCATTTGCTTTTGGAATCCGTTGAATTCTTGAGATAACTTTTGGAATTCTAGTTTGATCTTATTTGCTATCCAGATCCTGAATTCAATTTCTGACATCTCAGCTATTTGTTTGTGTATGGGGTCTTGTATTGTTTCTGCCCCATTGATCCTTTGGGGAGTTGATCTACTGTGATTATTCATATTGCCAGAGTTTTTCTGTTGATTTCGCCTCATGATTGTTTTTTACCATTGCCTCTGGCCGTCCTCAGAGTTGGGGAGGTGTCTCTCCAAGATTAGAGCCCAGTGGGATCACTCTATTGTTGCTGAATCTTTGTAGGGAGTGACCCTGTGTAGTTCCTCTGGGGGTGCTCTAGCTAGGGAGTTTTGGTTGTGGAAGCAGTTCTGGTGTGTGACACACCTGGATCCAGCAACAAGGCTGGGGGTGGTGCACACAGTTCTGGAAGTGCCTGGCACCCAGTGACTTTGGCACAGAGAACCCAAGGCTCCAGCAGTCTCTAGCCAGGAGAAGGCCTCTGTGCAGAGGCAGGGAGGGCTCCAGAGGGCACACAGCTACCAGTCCCTGGCCAGATGACTGATCTAAGGTGGAGGCTTGGAGGACACAGGAGGGGGGACACAGGGTTGCTTGGCTCCCACAATTCCGGGTCAGGGACGTTGGAGGCCCGGTGGGTGCAGGTCACCGGTCAGGGGTCACTGCACAGCTCTTATGGAGGTCTGGGCGGTGCCAAGCCCAGCAGTTTGAGGTTGCTATGATCTGTGACATCAACGGCACTCTACCCAGGGCAACAGCCCAAGGCTCCAGTGTGTCAAAACCGTCTCACTATGCTTCTAAGGATTAAAGCTGTAAGGCAGTTCAGTCCCCGCCTTTAGGCTGCTCAGTCACTAGGTTGCTTTGTCCTGCCCGATCCTTGCTCTGGGACCCTGAGGGCAGAGCTTGCTGGAGCAGTTTTTTCACACAATGGCTTCCTGCGCCCAGCTCAGTGACTCAGTCTGGGGCCCCATACAAGGCCCAAAGTTCTCCACACTCCTGCTCAAGCTCTCTCCAAGGCAGCTCAACTGAGTGCCAAGTCCAAGAACACCAAAACACTTCACTGGTAAGGCCTTTTCGGTTTGCAGTCTCACTGCTGCTTGTACTCACGGTTGCCGGCGTGATTAGGTCGATCGAACACATGCAGCCACTTGCCAGTTTTACACTGTTTTTGTCCCCCTCTTGGGGTCCAGAAGTCCCTTGCTGGCGCCCTATATCTTAAAAGGGATGATCATAGGCAGATCCCACCAGCCAGAGATGTCTGGAGTCTTTTCTCCCCAGACTCGCCAGGCCCAGTTGCAGGGAAGCTGTTACTTGGCTGCCATCTTTAATCTCCTCTCTCTACTGTTTAATCACACTGCAAGGTGATGGATATGTGCCTTGTAGGTTAAGCAACCTATAAAAAGAGTGTTGGTGGTTGACAAAGGCCACCGTCTCTTGCAGTTTTGCTCCAGCCCCATACTTAGTATTGAGTACATTGGATACTTGCTTTTCCATTCTTGCGATACTTTACTAAGGAAAATGTTCTTCAGCTCCATCCAGGTGAATACAAAAGATGTAAAGTCTACATCTTATTTTATGGCTGAATAGTGTTCCACAGTTTATTAATCCATTCCTGGGTTTATTGCATATCTTGGTGACTTTGAATTGAGCTGCAAATAAACATTCTAGTGCAAATGTCCTTATGATAAAATGATTTTTTTTCTTCTGGGTAGAGACCTCATAATGGGATTGTGGGATCAAATGGAATGTCTATTTTTAGTTCTTTGAGGATTCTCCATATTTCTTTCCATAGAGGCTGTATTAATGTGCAATCCCACCAGCAGTGTAGAAGCCTTCCCTTCTCTCCACATCCACACCAGCATCTGCAGCTTTGGGATTTTGTGATATGAGCTAATCTCACTGGGATTAGGTGATATCTCAGGGAAATTTTTATTTGCATTTCTCTGATGACTAAGAACAATGACATTTTTTCATGTGTTTGTTTGCCGTTTGTCTGTCTTCATCCGAGAAGGTCTTTGAAGTTGTTTTAAAGAGGGATGGTAATAATGAAGATATGCTACCTGACTGGGAAAAACTGGAAAGATGTGAGTTCAGACAAGTTGGACTTGACTCCAGGTAAGAGAGATGGGTCATGACCATTCCCTTTGTACTATCTCCACAGTATGGTGAAAGTAGTGTTGGAAGAAAAGAGATGAAAGATAAGAACTCAGAGTTTTCACTATAATTTGAGCATTATATCTTGAGACAACTGTTTGGGTAAAAGTAGAGGGAAAGAGACAGATCTGAGAGACTTTGTAAGCCAAAACTTGGTGACTAGTCTATATGACATGTGATTTCCTGCCAGGGAGACTGGTAAAATGCTACCAGTGACAGAAAGGGAAGCCAACTTATGCTTTATTTTTTTATTTTTTTATTTTTGATCCCCTGCCACCTTTTCTTTACTATGTAAAAAATACATAACATAAATTGACCATAGTACTAAATTTTTTGTTGTTGTTGCAGTTTGGCAGGGGCCAGGTTTGAACCTGCCACCCTCAGTATGTGGGGCTGGAGCCCTACTCACTAAGCCACAGGTGCCACCTACCATAGTACTACATTTGAGTGTACAGCTCAGTGTCGTGTTAAGTATACTCACCCTGTTCTGAAACAGGTCTCCAGAACTTTTTCATCTTGTAAATCTGAAAGTCTATATCTGTAAACAGCAACTCCCCTTTTCCCCTATCTGTCAGCATTTATGTTCCTTTTAAATAGACTCAGTCCCACAGAACTTCAAATAATAAAAAATTATAAATTAGAAGATCCCTTTGTTTTACGGTCCTCAAGTCTATCTTTATGAGATTCACGGGCTGAAGTACATCATGTACTATTCATTCATGTATTCAACAAATGTTTATTGAGAACTTGCTAGAAGATGATTACTCGGATAGGATTTGGAAATATTGAGAAAAATGCCATATGACCTTTGATTTTAGGGCAGGCAAAAATAAATTTGGTAAAAAAGTTCTCATTAAAAGTGGATACCAACTTTAAAAAGACCCTAGCTCCATAATATAAAAACTAAATCCTGAAACTTAAAAGCTGACAAAAAATTTTTCAATTAAAAAAAAAAAATTATTCAATCAAAAGTGGGTTCATGGTACAGCAGTAAGGTCAAACAGCCAATGATAACCACCCAATCCTAACTTATCTCTCAATGTTGAAAGTATGGAAACAGGAGACCTCTTAAGGAGAATTTTACTAAGGTCAGAAGGAACAATGGATGATGAAGAAAAGTGATATAAAAGACAAGGAACATTCCAGAAAACACAACCCAAATCCCAATGATTATAAAATTGCTTACATTTTTATATTCATCGAACATTTAATTCCTTTCTAATTGATAGTTAGTGACCTTTTCCTTAAAGGTACAAATTTTTAATTACAGAAAATACATTCTCTTTACAATAATTAGCCTTAAACAATTCAGGATAAATACACTTTTCTCCATAGAAAAGGAATAGTTAGACAGAGTGTTTCATCGCTGTATCATGCATCACAGCTCAGCCACTTCATAAGAAAACACTTGGTACTGTAGACTTTGTCTGCAGGAGGTTACTTTTGTGTGTCTCAGGGATGGAGCAGGCTCCACTACCCTCTAACGGGTGAAGGCCAGGTATGTGAGGCAGCCTGCAACATGAAGGGCGACCCCACACCACAAACAACTATGTTACATCCTGTATGACTTTCTAATACCCCACTGGACATTTGTATGCCTGAAAAATCTATTTGTGCTTGACTGAGCCTAGAGCCTAACTCCATTCTACGTACAGATACATATATCTGCTCGACCTGTACTTGAATACATACTGCATTTTCTAGAAATGCAAATACAATGAAAATCCAAAGACAGTTTTGTGATGATTTGCTTCGTACATTACCAAGAATTGTCTACCATTTTGGAAATTAGTGTAGAAAACTGTGTCATCAAGCTGTATTGCCATTTGTGGTATGAGAATCACCGATATAAAAACATCTTCCTCAGTCTGCACTTTCTACTCTGCCAGCTCAGAGCCATTCTACTTTAACTTGAAAATATTTTTAGGTAGCCCTTAATCCAAAATGAGAATTTTTTTTTAAGTATAAACAACAATTCAGCCTCGCCACTCTGGAAACCAGATTTATTCGTTATAAGTAGGTGCTGGTATCTGACCACTTCAGTATAGTTGTATATTTATGTGTTGAATAAACACAATTAATTGCATTATAAATTACTTTCTATTTATTTTAATTCTTATTATTACAGGTTTGCATTACAAAAAATTTTGAAAATTTTTTTGTGTGTATATGTATGAATTGCTATGAATTTCATTTTGCATGAAAAATCTGAGACCCAGAAAGGCAATCAATAGGTCTTACCATGTTAGCCTAAATCAGAAAGAAGATGGTTTCACTGAGCTTCTCCCACAAGCCAGGCTCCCTCCATCACTTTTAGTGCCCTTCCGTCCTTCACTCTGTAAACATGAACCGAATGTCCACCAGTACTTGGCTTGTGCTTGGGTCCAGTGTTGCCAAATTGGACAGTCCCTGCCTTCGGTGAAGGCAGAGCAGAAAAATCAATGGCTTCAAATGAATAAAAGCCTAGGAAAGGGCAGTAGGGCAGAGGGGAGGACTCTAACTCAGCCTGAAAAGTTCAAGATCCTCTTCCAAGAGGAGGTGACA
The DNA here is from genome assembly GCA_963574355.1 of Loris lydekkerianus. Lineage (NCBI taxonomy): Eukaryota > Metazoa > Chordata > Mammalia > Primates > Lorisidae > Loris > Loris lydekkerianus. The sequence continues at coordinate 4,751 of CAUYPK010031110.1, forward strand.
TTCGAGCTGTTTCTTGAATGGTCATCACGAGTGAGCAAGGGGCACAGGAAGGGCAAGCATTTCAAGCAGAGAGAACAGATAATCCTGAAGGAAGGTCCAATGACAGAGCATGGAGCCGTGACAGAACACTGAGTCCTTCGGGTCGACATCAGCTCAGGGTGAGGACACGGGAGGTGAGGAATGGAGCTGGAGAGAATGAGGGGCACAGCTCAGGAGGAGCTTGTTTTCCCAGGTCAAAGAAACCGAACTTTCCCTGAAAGTGCAGAAAGGAAAGGCCCAGGATTTAGACATGCGTGTGCATGAGGTAATTCATCCTGATGGCAGCATACATTTTTTAAATGGAACATATTGCAATAACCAGGACAAGAAATGATGAGGAACTGGCATGAGGAGTGGCTGTGGGTGGAGAAGATGCCAGAGAGAGCAATGATCCAGGACTCGCAGGATTCGGCAGCTGAGGGCAGGGAAGACTTGAGGTGACTCCAGTTTCTGGTTTGAACAACGGAGGATGAAGCCCTTCACTACACTGAAAGGGGAAGGGAAAGAGGGCAGTGTGGAGGGTGGGCACAGGCGGGACGAGTGCCTGTGCACACAGGGTAGGACAGGGCTGAGCCCGCAGACCAGTCTGGCCTGGAGGTGCTGGAGACAACGGCCTGGGAAATCCCAGTGCAGTAGCGCCCCGTCTAATCCCCAGCACCCCTGCAGGAGGGAGCTGTTAACAGCCTCACATGACAGGCGAGAGAATGGAAGTGTGTGCCCACTCATGTTGCTGGAGAGCCGGAGTTGCTCCTTGGTCTGAGTCCAAAGACCAGGCTCTTTCTATAATATTCCCCCACCTTTTGTCTTCTAAATTGGAAAGGGTTCCCAACTAGGCATTCTTCCGTCAGCGCAGCCTGTTCTCCATACACAAAATATATAAGAAAATCTATCAGAATGGCTACATGGAGAAATCCATCTTTCCAGAAACCATGATAAATGGCTTCCAGATTTCCCAAGGAATCTGGCTTCAGGCAGATACCTGGATGAGTGTGATAACCGGACAGTGGGAAGCCTCTGGGACTGCGTTCTCTGAAATCAAATCACTGAGTCGCAGCTCTAGACAGAGCGTGGACCAAGATTCCTACTGCTCTGACTTAAGGCTCCCAGGACTCAGAAAAATATCCTCACTGTTTTACTAAAACAACCACCGCCATTCTCAGCTAATAAATGGCTACATTTATTTGTTATCTAAGTAGATCTGCTTCAAAGACACCAAGTCAAACCCCCCGGGGAAAGAGCAGAGGAGGAGGGAAGGCGAGCGCTGTGCAGGGAACCTAAGTGAAGTCACCGAGGTTGAGGAGGACCAGAAAGAACAGCTGCCCCTGCCCTCCCAGTGTCTGCACACGGCTGTCCCCCGTGCAGGGCAGGGTGTCAGGCTGACCCTCCATGCAGCCCTAACCCCAATGTGGTCCCAGGTTGATGACAACAAACACACGGTCCAAATGTCTATCTCATGCCAACGTGAAGGAGTCTGCGTGCAGCTGAAAAGACCTCCCTGTCACCATGAGACAGCAATCTGAGCTGTGAGCTAAAGCCTCAGCCTGCCCCGCCCCCACTGCACCTCAACCCACCAGGCCCTGTGTTCTCAAAGAGCTCACGAAGGAATTCCCCGCCAGGCCCTGCCCAATCCAGGCTTAAGCCTTCCATAAGCTTCCTGGAAGCCACAAGACCTGAAATACATCCCTGACCCTCAGCAGATTCATGACACTAGCTCAGAGAAACCCTCACCGAGCTCTGTGCTGACTCTCAGCTGGACAGCCGCTCCGGGACCGAACAAATAGCACAGATAGCAAGGCATCGTCTGTCTGGACATACAAGTCACTTGATAAAAGTCAAAGAATGTGATGGCTGTAGCTGTCATCCAGGGCCTCTGCCGTCATCATGTCCCCAGATTCTTCGGATCTGGCTAGGGACAAGGGACAGGGCGCAGCTGCTGCTTTTGCGGTTCACAGATGACACCATTCCAAAACCTGACCTGTGGTCAAAGTTCTAGAAGCCGAGATCACTGGGTAAGCAAAAGTCAGAAGTGTATGGAGAATCTGAAAACGTCCCCTTTCTTGCTCCAGGTAAACCCTGAATCCACTCCCCACCCCACCCCCATAGTAAAGATAAATTCTAACCTGAGTTACTCAACAATGCAATTGGGACAGTACTAATCTCTCTGTTTGTCCTGCTAACCTCTCAGGAGGTCACCCAGTACTCTAATTATTTTTGTTGCTATTGTTGTTTGTGTGCTTTTTTGGTTTTTGTTTAGGCAGAATCTCACTCTGTCACCCTGGGTAGAGTGCCATGGCGTTATAGCTCACAGCAACCTCAAACTCTTGGGCTTAAGCCATCCCCTTGCCTCTAAAAATAGAAAGAAGTTTTTCTATTTATTTATTTATTTATAGAGACAGGGTCTCACTCTTGCTTTGGCTGGTCTCGAACTCCTGAGCTTAAGTGATCTACCTGCCTTGGCCTCCCAGTGTGCTAGGATTACAGATGTGAACCATGTCACCCAGGCCAGGTCATCCAGTATTACTGCGGGAGGGCAGATAGATTCCTCTGTACCAAACAGGATACAATTTTTGAACGTATCTCGTGTTTCCCACTCCGGTAACAGAATCTTGGTTCTAATAGTCAGTATCCGAAGGACATCTTCAGTTGAACCTCAGATAAAATTGATGATAAGACTTTTAAAGAGGACTGGGATGGTCCTCTGTAATGAGAATTGTCTGGTATTTTCTTAGATATTCTTAGTGGAATCTGATCCTAAATTTTCTCTAAGAAATTGGTGATAACCTTTTACCAACATAGCTAAGATACAGTTCTCTCCTCAACAGTTTTCTTGAGAAGCTGAGAAGCTTTACTGAGCAGGCTCTCTCTAGGATATCTACTTCTATAAATAATTACAGAGTGATCTTAGTCTGTGTTGGTGCAATTTCCCAAAGCAAAGTCCCTGAGAATCAAGTCCATACCCATTGATAATGAGCTCTGCTTCCCTCCAACATGTTTGGCAGAACACGAGCGGCAGTTTGGCCAGAAATAGCCACACAAGGCTCTCGGCTAAGTGCTCCTCCATCCCTAACCATCCAGAAATTTGAGTAGCATAACAATGGCAACATCTCCCCAGAAGTGGCCATTTGGGGAGCAGCTCAGCTCCTGTTCCATCCCTTCCCAGGATCCCTCTTCTTGAGGCTTCATACACCTGACTCCACAGTAAGCCTCATAATGATATCAACAGCTCCCTTTGAGAACTTCCTATGTGCCCGGCTGTGTGCAAAGAACTTAGCATTTAATCCTCTTAACAACTATTATCATCTACTTAGTACAGATGAGGAAAAAATAGCTCAGGAAGATTAAGTAACAAATCCAAGCTCAGTAGAGGTCCGTGATAGAGGCAGGATTCAAACTATAACTGACTCCAGAGACCCCCACCCCCAATGGAAGAGGGTGATGCCACACATCCAGAATAGCCTATGGTGTTCACAGCAATGAGAAGATGTTTCTTTTTTGGTCCACCTATGGCTGAGCACAAAATTGACTCCCTTCCAAAAACATCTAATCTGTTCTCTGTGACTTAGAAAAATAGTCAAGTGTTAAATGAGCCGTTAGGGGCCCGAGAGGGTAAAATTAACAAGCATGACAGCAGCATTCGTTTTTTAAATGTCAGCAATGTTCTGGGTAGGGAGAAAGACCCTAATTATTATCAGACCACACACCAGGTTTTCCTTCTTCCCTGCCTGGTGGCTGTCAGCATGGTCTGTAGGAGAAACAGTCCTCCTCCTGCCACGTGAGTGGAGCAGGTGGGTCTCCACTGTCACTCAGAGGCACACAGGCCACCTCACGGAGACAGGAGCTGCCACCAGACTGAGTCTGTTCCAGGAGCCCAGGTGTCCAAGCCAGTTCAAGCCGAAGAAAAGGCCCAGGTGTGCCTCACACCAGCAGCTCCTGGGCTTGCCTTTGCTACCTGAATTACAAGCCACCCCATGCAGCACTACATTTTCTCAGCAGCTTTCCACAGAGCCACCCAGCCCAGAGAGGGCCACTCAGGTTTCTTGCTTCCTCCAGCTGAAGCTGGGAGGGTGAAATCTCAGATCCCTCCCTTGGTAAAGAAGAGACTGGCGGGAGAAACAGCCTCTTTGTGAAAGGCTTATTTGAAAAGGCATGCACAGATGAGTTAGAATCTGGGACTGTGTCCAGGTGAAAGTCTTGCCTGGAATTCCAAATACATTCTTTCTGTTATTAAAATAATATAAGGGATGGGGTGGCTTGTTGCTTCTCTGCGTGTTGTCAATTTAGCTCATGCTGTGTGAGCATTTAAAATCTGACCTCAAGCAGTGCCAATTTAAAAATCTTTTCATTCTGGGTATGTTTCCATTCCACACAACAAGCCCATGGCTATTCCCTCAACTATTTCTCCAAGCAAAGAGTAACTCAGTAGAACCAAGCCTCTTGCCAGAAATGATGCAATCGGCCGAGCCACCCCATGCCTGCCCCCTGCCCTCTCTCTGGTCCACTTTCTAGTCCACCTCCCCGCTCCCTTCTGGAGGTACAAGCCTCCCTCTGTAGTCAGGGGAAGTGCTTCCAGGTGGTCAGATGCACGTGGCGTTTTCTTCTCCCTGCCCTGCCTTCCCACGGAGCTATGAGTCAACTACACACAAGATGACACAGCCTTTCACAAACATCAAGGGAGGACATCAAGAGGCACCTAGATTTGCCTTCCAAGAGCTAGTGTGCAACTTCCTTTGACCTCCATATCCTCCCAAAGAAATGGGGGGAATGCAGAAAACCCACCATGTGCTCCATGAGGCACTGGACCTTCCAAGATGTAGCCAAGAGGGAAAATATATACATAGTATAGTCCTTTCTCTCGATAGCTCTTACCTGCCCTTCTGTGTTTGCAAAATAACCTACAGTACAACGTCTGTAACTTGACCACCCAAGGGGACTGTAACAGACTGGTCAGCATACAGAGGTGGTCAGCATAGGGAACTAGGCCTTAGTACATGTGGTGCATGTCTGGTCTTTGAAAATTAGGGCAACTTAAAGAGGTGATCAACATAGGGAGGTGGCCAGTTATGGAGGTTCTACTGTATTTGGGCTTCTAGGCACCTGGAACAGTGAGAATCACCCCTAAAGCTCCTACAGACCAATGCAGGAGCCTGTGAGAAATCTCCCATCCAGAAGCACAGAGCACCACCGCCTCCTGCTCCACTGCCAACCTTGCCTCTGGCCCAGCGAGATTTCATTTCTATCTGAGGCTCTGGGCAGATGAAAAAGCAATTGTAGGGCTTACAGCAGCCACATAGGAACAGCCGTTGTCATGATCTCTGAGAGGAAGGAAATAAGATGGTGTTTTATTTTGAAGTAGCCCAGGAGATTTCAATGATTGCATTAAAATTTTAATCACAAACTCCTTAAGTTAGGGGGAAAAAAATTAAAAAGCCCACAAAGGACTCGTTGTAGAAGAGAGTTTCACCATTTGGAGTTCTTTTATAAATTTGTGTCAGATCACAATTTGCTGTCTGGGAAATGTAAATTAGTTATTAATGAGCCAAAATTCTAACATCAAAGGCTGTGCTTCCACATGCCAGAGAGAGACAAAGAGCTCTCACAGAGCCGTCAACTGCTCCGCTCACGGCCTGAACGCGCCATTCATCCTGGCGCTCTGCTGCCTTATTAAGGAGATCACTTTTCACAAATGTAACACGAGGCACCTGGATCATTAGCATCACCTCCACCTGAGCCTGGCGTGACTGTCGGGGTCCCAGGGGCAGGCAGCGTGCCTGGGTCAAAAGGCGCTTTTCTGCGAAGCAGGGCTGAGTGCCCCTTTCTGCTCGGCTCACGCAGCTGACCATTTTCGAAGCACATTTAATGTCTGTAATATGACCTGACCCCAGTCCCTTGGGGAATGTGGGTCTGTTTCTGAAGTATTCACACAGTCATCTTCACATCTGCAACACTTTTTATTTTAATTGCCATCAAGAGCCCAGAAATAAAATGCACACACAGGAGAAAGAAAGATGGGTGCTTTCGAGCCTGTGGAAATGGCGTTGATAGTTGTCTAATAGTCCACAGGCCTTTGGAAATACCCACTTACTCATTCTTTCAGAGGATACTGGCATACTCCTGTTGGGTGCTGCTGGCAGAGGAAATATCCTGGTCAATGAAGCCGGCGGGCCCTGCCCTCACCGGGCTCACTGCCTGGTGAGGACAGACAGAAGTAATCGCTCAGATAATTCCACCAGCAGTGCTAGGGGCAGGAAAGAAACCCCCAGGAGCATGAGAGCCCACAGTAGGGGATCCCTGGTGTGATCAGGGGGCCAGCAAAGCTTCCTTGGGGAGGTGACATTCAGGCTAAGAGCTGAAGGAGGAGCATTCAGTGGGCAGAGAAGCCTGAAGTCCAGGAGTGAGGTCAAGGTGAGTGACACCCAGCAAGGCGGTGAGAGTTCGGAGCGGAGAGGGTAACACCCACACAGCTCCCTGCCGAGATCCCTCCTCCCCCAGAATGCGCCCTTTACTCCTCCACCAGGTCGGCCCCAGTTATGCTCTCTGGCTATCCTTAGAAGTCTGGAGCCTTCCGACTTCAGGCGACTCAGCCTCAGGTGTCCTTGCTGCAGGGCCCTCGCCCATGGGGATCATGTTTCTGTGGTGCCTGTACCCGATCCCAGATCCCGTGAGAAGGTCCCCACTGAGTCCGAGCCTAGAAGACGGCCTGTCTGTGTTGTCTCCTAACCCCTGCTCTAAGTGGCCCTGTGGTCAGGTTTATTCTGGCCTCAAGATAAGCCTCCCTCTTGGGAAGCCTTCCTGAAAGATCACCTGCCTCGACAGACTCCTATCACCCAAACCATCACTTCCCAGCCAAGCAGCCCCCTGTGCACCAGCATGTCCTCCCCAACATGGGCCGGTTCCCATGGGCAGGTCCCAGGATGACCTCCAGCCTCCTTGTCCCAACAGGATGGGTCACACTCCCTGAAGGAGTGATGGACAGTGTAAGAAAGCAGAGGGAGCAAGAGAAGAGAGAAAAGCAGACTGGCACAGCACAGGACGAGGCTGGAGAGGAGGCGTCCGCGGGCGCCAGACCCAGGCTGGCAGTGTTGTCGTGCAGGCCTCGCAGATCCTCACCCAGAGCTCTATATCCAACCATGTTGAAGGTCTTTCCTGTGACCCATTGTCATTTCCCTCACCTCTGGATCCTCAAAACTACATTTTCTGGGCCTGGAACTCAGATGCCCTCCACCTGCCCTGGTCAGCCCATCACTTGGCTCTTTGCCTGGATAGCCATCTCCCCCACATCTGTCTGAGGTGACGCTCTTCCCACCCATCCCATCTCTCTCGAATGTCCTGTGTCAGGGTAGGGTCTCCTCACACTGCATCTTTCTTTCTTTTTTTTCTTTTTTCTTTTTTTTTTTTTTGAGACAGAGTCTCACTATGTCACCCTCAGTAGAGTGCTGTCACATCACAGCTCACAGCAACCTCAGACTCTTAGGCTTAAGCAATTCTCTTGCCTCAGCCTCCCAAGTAGCTGGAACTAGAGGCGCCTGCCACAACGCTTGGCTATTTTGTTGTTGTTGTTGTCATTGTTTAGCAGGCCCGGGCCAAGCTCGAACCCACCAGCCTTGGTGCATGTGGCCGGTGCCCTAACAACTGAGCTATGAGCACCGAGCCCTCACACTGCATGTTAACTGTAGATTTGTCTCTCTGTCCCCTTTGCCAGACTCCTTGTGAGATCTGGGACTGCTTGCTTCATTTGTATCAATTTCATCTCCTTCCTAATTATCAAGTGCTCAAACTCCCATTCAAACCCAGTGAACACTCCTTCTCACCACACCCAAGGAAGGAAGCAGGATCTTCGTCCCCAACCACAGCTAGGGAGGGTCACCATACACGGCTGCCAACTGGGAGCATGGCAGCCTCACTTGGTCAGTACTTAGGGCTGCTCGGCTCCTTCATTACAGTGAGCTGGACCCAGAGTCTCTGGGGCGGCGTTGCTGGTGCTGGTCTCTTCCAGCTTTGCTCAGAGGGCCTCCTTAGGCTGATGTCCTTCCCTGGGCAATCTCAGCTGCAAGGCCTTAAAAAAAATAAAGTTCTCTGGTTGCCTTCCTGGACAAGATGCTGACAGACCCTCTGGGCAGCCTTGCTACACCACTGAGCCGAAACTTCTCCCTGTCTCCAGAACTACGTATGGTTCCTTGAACACGCAGCCACTGGGAGCTCTCCTCTATTCGAACACCTTTCACAGTTTCTCTAAAGTACCTTCCTGCTATTTCCACCATCTCATTTATAAGCTCCCCAACGTGGGTTTCACTAGAATAGGAAACAGAAGGAGCAGCATGAAGGAGCTACATGGTCACGAGAATCTGGAAATGGGGCAAAGGTCATTCTGCTCTTGGAGAATCAGAGCAGAAAGCTCCAGGTCCTGTGGTAAAGAGCTGCCCTGGGACTTGTGGCCCAAAAGGCACAGCTGGGTCAATCTGGGACATGTCCCTCTGTACCACATACATACGCAGAAATGAGAGACAGAATATAAGTCAAAAACTAAAAAAGGCACAGCCCAGCATAAGAGCAAACAAAAAGCCACCTCAGCGAGCCAGAAAAGGAGTGGGCACACACAGCGATGCCCAGAGCTGACACCAGGGCCTGCCGGGCCCCTATTCAGGAAGCAGATGGTGAATGCAGAGAATTCCTCTCCTTGGGACAGGGGGAAAGGGTCTGCTCACCACCTATCTGTTACCATCCTGCAGAGAAGTGTTTTGCAGGACATACCTGGGGTCTTGCTGGCTTGGAGACCCTTCTATGTGTGCCTGTCAGTGCTGGCCGTAAGGCTCTCAGACAGCAAGAATGGTCAATCTCCAGCACACCTCTTTTGGTTTCACTATGTACTGGCTTTCCCAAAGCTTCTAAGGAAAACTTTATTACCTGATCCGAAATGAGGGATATTATCTCTGTCTCTCTGCCTTCTCTCCTCTCCCTTCCCCACCAACTCCGTAGGTCCCATCTGCCTCCTCACCTTCCACGCACCTCACCGCCCCTTCCCCGGCAGCCTGACTTGTCATCTTCACTTGTCTCTGTGATTATTGCCCCTGGAGCCTCTTCTCCTGTGACTATACCCGACGACATGTTTTCAGATCTCTGAAGACCGTTCTCTGCAATTCTTCAGTTTTTAACACTGCCAAACACCCTTCCTGATGAACCTGGAGAATTCTTGGCTTCTCCAGCACTGCCCTTTCCATTTCTTCTACCTCTCTAAATGCCCCGATCCCTTAGTTTTTGTCTCCCCTTCTCTGAGCTGTGGGTGTTTCAGGGTTCTGCCCTGGGCCCTCCTCTCTTCCACTCCTATTCTCATATCCATCCCCAGGAACCATCTTCCAACTGCACAGACCACTAGACGCTACCTCGTCAGCCTTCACCTCACTCATGTTTCCAAATTTTGAGCAACTGGTGTTTCAAATGCTAATCAAACAGAGATTGCTTGGGCTCAGGCCTGTAATCCTAACACTCTGGGAAGCCGAGACGGGTGGAACACCTAAGCTCAGGAGTTCGAGAAAGAGTGAGACCCTGTTTCTAAAACATAGCCTGGGCATTGTGGCAGGTGCCTATAATCCCAGCTACTTAGGAGGCTGAGTCAAGAGAATCATCTGAGCCCAAGAGTATGAGGTTGCTGTGAACTATGATGCCATAGCAATCTACTAAGGGTGACAGAATGAGACTCTGTCCCAAAAAGTAAAATAAAATAAAATAAAATAAAACATTGGTTGGGTTTGTTTTTGTTTCTGTTATTATTGGTCATGTTGGCTCTGCTACGTATGGCTGAAGCACAGACTCTGATTTCAAAACAACAGCTTTCTGTTTTGTTTTCGCTCATTGACTTAATTACATGCCCAACTTCATGATTTCACTTAAGCCTATCAAAGTTGCCTCTCATAACTCTGAGTCCTATGGTATTATTGACTTCTGCTGATAGAGTAAATCATTTCAAAAACACTATGGCAGCGGTTCTCAACCTGTGGGTCGCGACCCCTTAGTAACAATGAAAATACATCCTGCATATCAGATATTTACATTATGATTCATAACAGTAGCAAAATTAAGTAATGAAGTAGCAATGAAAATAATTTTATGATTGGGGGTCACCACAACATGAGGAACGGTGTATTAAAGGGTCGCGGCATTAGGAGGCATGAGGAAGGTTGAGAACCACTGCACTGTGGGAATATCGAGAGGCAGTCAGATTACTGAATACTATTCACTGTTTCGTTTTGCTATTTCACAAACAACTTTCAAATGCATAATTTTATTACTATGGTTAGCTGAATTTTTTTCAAGTCCATTTTCTTTTGCTTCTCAGTTTTCTCTTCTCAAGTTGGTAAAATTTATTTAATCCTTTAAAGTATGTTTTGTAAATTGTATATGTTTCTGCGTGAATATCTAAAGCCCAATTCCTTTGTATAAAGTCATAGGAACATGAACATACATATGTGACTACACTTATCCAAACATTTTGAGCTGTGCAGATCAAATTTGCTTACTCTAATAGTCACGTGAGAAAGACACAGCCATGTGAAATGAGTTCTAGCCACATCACAATCCATCCTGCCTGAAACTGAAGTCATCGTCCCCATTTGTACTTTTATGCCCACCCTCTCCACCCCCCCCAACTCCCCAACCCACCAAAAATGATCGCAATCCTTTTTCTTTTTCTTTCTTTCTTTCTTTTTTTTTTTTTTTTTTTTTTGCAGTTTTTGGCCAGGGCTGGGTTTGAATCTACCACCTCTGGCATATGGGGCCAGCGCCCTACTTCTTTGAGCCACAGGCGCCGCACGATTGAAATTATTTTTTACCCTCCTCTATTCTCGGCTGCTGCTGCCTCTCTAAATGAACTGAAAATATAAAAATACATTTGAAAATTATTTCTGAAATAGCCAAAGAAGCATTCAGTATTATTCAGTAACATAACTGCATTTTGGAATAGGTAATAATTGGTATACGGGAGCGTTCATGTGTTTAAAATGATTTTTTCTACAAGAAAAAGTCAGTTATTCAACAGGATCCATGGTTGTGACAGGTGGCTCTGATAGGTTTAAGAGCAGTCATGACTTTGGACAAAGTACCCGAATTCTAACGTTGGTGTTCTTACCCTTCTCTGTCTCATTGATGCGCTCACCGCAAAACCCCCAATCCATCAAAATCCATTATGAAGCCCTTCCCACTTTTCTACCAGGAAGTCTCTCATTACGTGGGAATGAGTACTCTTCAAAATACTCCTCCAGCCCAGAGACAGGGGCCCAGAAATGATTCTCAGCATTAGAACTTCTGTAAGATCCCACATTCACCATAGAACCCAAGTCCTCTGAAGAAGTGCTTCACAAGGGAAGATAAGAAAGACACAATCAAAAAATAAAATAAATAAAAATAAAAAGAAAGACACAATCAGAGAACAATATATTCAGAATCCAGACCAGTGGACAGGGCACCTCCACTGCAGAAAATATCTGAAATCATCCATTGTAAAGAAAGCTATAACCCACTCAGTCATAGTAGAATTTGACTGACATCAGGGAGAGGAGATTTAGATAGTTGATTGAAAAAAGGAATCTGTCAGCACCACTCCAGCCGTCTTTGTCTGCTATCCCCCAGAGAGCCAAGCATTATGACCCTGAAGACCAAGCCTTGTTCTTTGTTAAAAAATGGTTTTCTGGAATAGACGCAATTCAAACCAGATGAAATATTCTATGGGGAAATTTGCTCCCCTTTGTCTAAGGTTGCCCTGACTCCAAACATTTGTAAGGTTTAATGATGAAAACTATTATCTCTAAAATCGGATAGGCCTGGGTTAATTTCCAGTCTCTGATATTTACCAGCAGGAATTACTGGGGAAATTCTTTAACATCATCCTACTACTGCAGCTACAACTATAAATAACAACAACAACAACAATAATAATAATAATACTGTAGCAGCTAAAATGTATTGAGTTTTTATCATGTGCTCAGTAAAGTCTTAATCATCTAGTCGGTAAAGTTGGGCTAAAAAATCCACTTCAGTATGTGTGAGAGCCAATGAGTCAATGTGTGCAAATTGCTCAGCACACAGCTTGTGTCCACTTGGTTGTAGTTATTATTATTTGATGTCCTCATTATCTGCACAGCAGAATGTGTATGTATAGATGTGCGATCTCTTCTCTTGAGCAGTAATCTTCTGACTTATTGGTCAGCCTCTTGAATGCTTGATAATTTCTGCAAAAACCAATGAAACTAGTTGCTAGTCTTGTATCAATAAGGACCCTGTTCTCTGAGAGACCCAGCCAAGCAAGGAGTCTTCATGGTCGGCATCGCAGATTCTGGAGTCAGAGTGCCTGAGTTCATGCCTCAGGTCTGCCACTTAGAGACAGTGTGGTCTCCCTAAGCCTCAGTTTCCCCATCTGTAGAATGGATTAATCCTAGTACCGACCTCATAGGAATTGTGTGAGGACCCAATAAGATCATGGAATCCTGGGTCGGTGTCCTTGTGAATATCAACCACCATTGACGGAAGGAGGAACTGACATTTAGAGAAGTTAGATTATTTGCTCCAAATCAGACAGCTAGAAACCGGCAGAGCCAAAATTTGAATCCACATCAGTTATGTCCTTAACCCCATTCCGCCATGCAAGTGGTCCTCCAACCTCTAGCACTGGGCAGTTAGCTGCACAAATCCAAGTCCACTTGCATGAGGTCAGACAATTAAGTTCACAAACTTATCCTAGAAAAAGTGCCACATATCTCACTGCTGAGTATCACTACAGTCATCTTCAAGGTACCCCCCTGGGGAAGCTATGTACTGATGCCAGCACCTAGTCCACTCTTGAATGCAATTTTGAAACTGTTTCTGGAATGGCCATCAGAGCTCTGGTCATGTGAGGTCTGACAATTACATTTGAAAACTCATCCTAGGAAGAGTGCTACGTACCTTCACTGCTGAGTATCACTGAGGTCACCAGATGGACAAGGGTAGGACTTCAAAAGTGACCATAGTGATATTCAGCAATTAGGTATGTAGCACTTTGTCTAGAATGAGTTCACCAACTTAATTGTCTGACCTTACATATTTTAGAGTGCATGCATCTTATTCATTTTTGCTTTCCCTTTAGCACCTAAGTCCATATTTACTCATCAAAAATCTCCTGAAGCTGGCCCTGAATGGCTAATCAAATCAAGGAATTCATGCATGAATAAAATAAATCAAGGACGAAGACCTTTAGTAAGAGGGTTTGAAAGTATCCACAGTCAATTAAGATAGGAGGAAGAGCAGAGAGAAGAAAACGCATAGCCAAAGGCCATTACAACCCTCTGAGAGAGGGTGGTGGAGGAAGAAAGCCTGGACTGAAGGCTGCAGCAGGTACAGGCTCCTTTCTGTCAAAGGAAGGTGCTGTGAGGAGCTGTCACCAGAAAGGGGAAAGGTCAAATGAAGACTTGTGTTTGCTTTTTATGAAACAGGGTAAGCCTGGCTAAGTTTGCAGGAAAAGAGAACTAATGCCCATTTTAGAAAGCAAGTAGCACACCAGACAGGAACAATGATCACTCCGGGCTGGGCGCGATGGCTCACACCTGTAATCTCAGCACTCTGGAAGGCCGAGGCAGATGGATTGCCTGAGCTCACAGGTTCAAGACCAGCCTGAGCCAGAGCAAGACCCCATCTCTAAAAATAGCTGCGCATTGTGGTGGGCACCTGTACTCCCAGCTACTTGGGAGGCTGAGGCAAGAGAATCACTAATGCCCAAGAGTTTGAGGCTGCTGTGATGCCATGGCACTCTACCCAGGGCACAAAAGTGAAACTCTGTCTCAAAAAATAAAAAAGAAAAAAATAGAAAGAAAAAAGAGAAAAATTATCGCTCCAAAAATAAAATCCCAGAAGAAAGAAAAGGGACTGGACCTGGAGCTTTTCAGTCTGTGGGTCAATAGGTAGTATTTTGGGAATGGAACAAAATGCAATGGGAAGGAATGGAAATTATTAGAATGCATCGTATTTTAGGAAACTTTTGTTTCATGTGTGTGTGTAAGGGGTCATCATGTAAAGCCTTTTTTTTTTTTTTTTTTTTTTTTTTTTACTGTGGACCATGGTCAAAATAAATTTGTAACAGTGGTCCTTGGTGGGGAGGGCACATTGGAATCATCCAGGGATAGTCTTACTGCGCTGTTAGTAACAGCGCTAGAAGCCCGCCCTGACCCCTGTAACTCAGGGAAACCCACTCATCCTGTCTTCTTCCCTCCCTCCCTTCCTTTTTTTCTTCCTTCAGTAAACATTTTTCAAGCATCTATCTACACCCTACCTTTCACTTTTCTAGGCTCTGGGCCTAAAGCTGACTTCAACACAATCCAATCATAGGACACTTACTGGCCAGTAGGAATGACCTCTGGCGTCTGAGACGTCTGGACCCCCTCTTCTAGTGCCTGCTTTGCAGTGAAGTCTCTGACCCAGCCCTGCCTCCCCCCTTAGTTTTGCAGACCCACCCTCCCCTCTTAGATCTAAATAACCAAGATGATCTCCCTATGGCTCTAACCCTTGCTCCTTTCCTTGAGCACTTACCCCAGGCTCATGTAACTCTGGCCTAACCTGTCAGTCTCCACTCCCACCTGGGACTCAGCCACCTCCGCAGGCTACTGGGCCCCAGGCAAGGAGGGGCAGTGGGTGCAGCCTCCAACCCCCAGTTAGGAGGATCTGTCCCCCACACACACACTGTGTCTGACAGAGGTCCCAGGAGAAGGTAAGTATCCCGAGCAGACTTTGCTCATGGCAGAACACCAAAATTCCTGAGAGATGCTCTCGCTTGTGACTTGGCAGAAGCCCTGGAAGATGGGCAGGGTGGCGCCCACACCACGTTGATACGCTCACCCTGCATGTGCAGGCTGCTGTATTTGGCCATCCATTTAGGGCAGGTTCTTGTTTTTCCAGTTTTATTCCATTCCAGAGACATCCCTTCTGACTCTGTTCTTTACTTCAGGCACTCAGATGCACAGTCTTAAATGTGGCCTCTTGCATTGCACTAATTAAAACAAGTGAAAGCTTTCTGCTGCAAGATTTATGAAAGGGAATATTTGCAAAGTTTTTGAAGCTTTAGTACCACTGGAATAAGAGAACAGCTTGAAAAGTCCTAAGAAAACAGCTATTTCCAAAGCCCTGTTTTACAGATGATCACACCAAGATTTGTGAGGTTAGGAAATTCACCCAATTTTAATAGTCCACTTGAGACACTGGACCCCCTGAGGGGTCACAGGGCCACCTCACGGAGTGTGGAGGGACTCAGAGGTCTGAAAGTTACCTTGAAATGTATTCAGAAAAGAAGATGGAGGGGAGGCTGGATAGACAGGGAGATCTAAAATAAAGCAAGTAGTAAAACAGTAATGAGGATGTAGGTCAGTGGTTCTCAACCTTCCTAATGCCGCGGCCCTTTAATACAGTTCCTGTGGGTTACAACCCACAGGTTGAGAACCGCTGATTTAGGTGGTAGGTCACAGGTATACTCAGTAGGTTCTTTCATTTATTTATTGACTTTTAATTCCATAACTATTTGAGCTTCTAAGAAACTGCCAGGTTTAATTGAAGCCCCTCACGTCTCTATAGTGCAATAACCTTTGATAAGTAAATAAATAAGCTCTTTCCCACACACTCCTATGTCTGAGCCTGGCAGCTCTGGAAACTGAGTAGGAAAGAATTATCCCCATTTTACAGACAATGAAAGTGAAGCTCCCAAGACCCTGGGGCCTGGCCAGGATCACACAGCTAAATTTGGAAATAGAACTCCAGCTCCAAGGCAGGTGACGACGACCACAGGACAGAACAGGTCCACGGTGGCACCCTGAAGGCCCTCAGACTGAAGAAGCACAAATCATCAGGACACACTAATGGACCAATTGGGTAGTGATTTAACAATCTTGACTATTTCCTTCCTAACCTCGTATGTATTACTTTACTTCTTATGAATAACTGCGTTTGCAGTGAGTTATTTACTAATGTTTGCATCAGTACTCACAATTTTTCTCAATTTCAAAATAAATTCTGGGCCCATATTTAAGTCCAGAAACTGCAGAACTTGGGGACTTGAAAGTCTACAGTGTGTTCACTGGGAAGGCCTGGGGCCTTAACCATTGGAATGAAATAGATCTTAGTTTCTCCCTCTATAAAAGGGAAGACACCAAATTTACAAACCAGCATAGATTTAAATTTTTTTAATTAAAATGCATCCTGGTGATTATCTAGTCTCACAGTTACCCACCTGGAGTTTCAAAGTCTTCTAGGTTAGCATGAGCAAGATTTCAAGAATTGTCACAAAAATCACAGACTTATCCAAAATGGTATTGGTCAGATTGAAACATTTCTACCATGCTCAGCCCAACTCACATTGGCTATTAAAAAGTCTCTAGGTCATGAATAAAAAAATCCAAAGAAATACCGTGTAAACACAATTTATTCTACTGGCACAGTCCTCCAACTTTAAAAGGAGGATAGGAGAAGCATCAATAATTTAAAAGAGTTCTTTATGAAATAGTAATCTTAGCAAAATTCTGTTTTATTAAGAGTTAGAGGATCACAAAAACTAAGTAGTTCATCCAACAAATAAGAGCTTAGCCTGGAATCAAAGCTAGTATCTATTGGTGCATCATAATACAGGGCAGCTAGAAAGTTCATGTGCAATGTTAAATCACGTACTATTTTAAATTGCACACAAGCTTTATGGCCACCCTGTATAAAAGACATACACACGCTTGGAGACAGTTTATAACAGCACAACCATTTAAGTTTTTCTTTTTTAATGAGAAAAGACTATGCACTGGGTTGTTAAGTCCTGCATTTTGCTCATTCTCAGGTTGTTTTGGTGGTAAGAAAAACTTTTCCAACACAGCTCACCTGCTTCAATTTATAATCACTAGTCCTTCAAAAGGCAGAAACCTAAAGGAAATCACCCATTAATTTTTGGCAAAAGCAGAAAGGGCTCACACAGTTCCTGTGTCAGCATAGTGTCATCATCCTCTGTGTGCAAATCCAAGTCCTCAGTACTGTTGGCCAGATACAGAAATGTAAACTCTGAGAGCACGGATTCCAGGAAAAGGCCCAGTTCAAATCTCAGCTCTGCCACTCAACTTGAGCAAGTGACTTAACCACTCAGTCTTCTCATCTGTAACATAAAAATAAACTAATGCATACAAAATACATAGCTGTGTATAACGCAGAGCAAGTGTTCCAATAACAACAGCTATTATTAAAACTTGGGCTAACTGGTACCTAGCAACACCATATAAGGAAGCCTATATCTTTGTTTAGCCAGAAGTCATCCCTGCCTTTTTCTTTTAGGGTAATGTTTCAGATCCCTAGAAAATAAGCCTATAATCTCAGAGTTTGATGTTAAACAGTAAGTTCCAGGGGACTATACCTTGAGTCTGGTATAGAGCAAGTCTTACCTTTGCATCTTGAATGGCTACAAGATTGTATAAGGATCCCTCGGAGCCTTCTGGGGCACTGAAAATTCAACATGATCCCTTCACCCCCAACGGTGGTTTAGTGCCGAGAGCACGTGGGAGGACTTAACCATGATTTTTGTTCCCCCATAACATTAGCCATGTAAGTCACAGTTTCTTGGATGGGAGCTTCTAGTTCAGTTTCCTACACCCTGAAATTCCCACAGCTCTCTTCCAATCCGTCCCACGGGCTAACACCTCCTGTGGTCACTTGACTTTTCTTACTCTCTGCTGCGGGGGTCATACCCAAGGAAGTTACTCTGTCTCCCCTCTCTCCAGTTCATCATCTGATTTTCCCTGTGGACACCCACCCCAGCCCCACTATCACCATGTTGAGACCATTCCTGTCGAAGGCGCTGATCGTACACTGTTGTGTAGACATCATGTGCTGAAGAGCAAGGCAGAAGGAACCACGGGGAGGATGGCAGCCGCAGGAGGCCTCTGGGGTACTTACCCTGGAAGCCGAACGTGTCAAGTATGAACAAGCATTTTCCTGATAAGCCAGAGACCAGCACACTCTCAGTACGTTTAGATATGAAGACCAGATCATCAATATGTCCATTCACTACCGGGGACTGTTACGGAGTCTGCAGTTCATTCTAATGTCCTTAAAGCAAAGCCTGCGTGATGTCTTCCATGTGCACATTAGTTCAGGCTTCCTTCTAGGATTGCCCTAGAACACAAGCCACACTCGGTGGTCTGCTCATCGGCACCTACCAGAGCAAGACCACCTTCCACCCCAAACATCCCCTGATCCATTCCTTGGCCAGTACTGAGGCTTTGCTACATAAAGAGTGAATGTTACAGACAGATTTTTTAATTGGTTAAAGTAGACTTCTTAAATACCATGACGATTGTTAGAAATCGGTAAAAGGTTAAAGTGGAAAAATGTGGATTGATATTACTATTCAAAGACACTCCCTGCCCTTGCAGGAACAGAGCATGCAAATTTAGTAAAGCCTTGTCCTGAGGGATAGTGCTCAAGGCCAGGGCCTAAACCAATGCGACCTCTTTGTAACAATGAAAATGCAACCGCATATCAGATATCTACATTACGATTCATAACCGTAGCAAGATTACAGTTATGAAGTAACAACGAAAGGAATTTTATGGTTGGGGGTCACCACAACAGGAGGAAATGTGTTAAAGGGTCGCAGTATTAGGAAGGTTGAGAACCACTGGCCTAAACAGTCCTGTGTAAATAGCTGTGAACTTGGAGGATTCTCCTTGCAGGATGCTAGCCGTGAGAGGCACAGAAGCTTGCCTCTGGAAATTGCCTCTGGAAATTGCCTCTGGTGAACACCGCTTTCATATAAGGTGTGGACAGACAGCTGGAACGTCATCAAGCTTACAGAATGGCTGGAACGAGTCACTTTTGTGCTTGTTTGTTAATAAATGCTCCATGAATAAGCGGCTAGCTTGTGTGGCAGCCAGGCCCAGACTACAGTGAGCCAAGTGAAACATTCATCTCAGGTGCAAAATTATAAAAGGTGCCAAAAGAAATAGTTTAACGCAATATATTTTGAAAATCTATGATGAACAAAATATTCAATTTTAAATAAAGACAAGCTGTTGATGTTTGTTTTACAGCCCATCATTATTATGCATAGATCAGGAACAGTTGTTTCCAATCAGCGGCCACCAGGGCCTCTGCTAGGCAGGTTTATGGGGAGTGACAACACAATACCAGCAGATCAGACAACAAGCTGGGTGTTACGCAGACGTGGTTTATGATTATAGAGCTTTCATTAGCTTGTGATGTTAATATGTTACAATTATATAAAATGTATTTACATATGGTCTATTTTTATAATTGGTTACATATTATGTAGCATATAAATCACATATTTATATATAATGTATAGTGCATACGTGGGTCATTACAAAAGTTTTGAGATACACAAACACCAAGAAACCTAAAATCTGCATGGACAGAAATCTATGAAGCCCTCCCAGCAATACGGATAACCCAAGTAAGAAATAATGAACCATGATGCAATCAGTCTCAAAATTTTCGTAGTGACTCACGTATAATTATGTAGTATAATAATGCACTGTTAATATAAAATTGGTTACTGACAAAGGTACATGGATGAATGCATTTTTCCTTTTTCTTAGCTCCACAATGGCAGATTGTCACCTGAGATTTGCTCTCCTCCTAACCTGGTAGTGAGGTAGTTGCCTGGAGTTAGCAATGTTGGGAGAGTTGGCAGCCATGACACATTTTCCTGGAGACCTCTATGCTAGCCTCCCTCTCCAGGGCACCTGGCTTTTCCAGGATCAAGGTCCTAGAAACACAGATTAATAGTTGGGTTTCTAAGTAGCATAAAATTATAGCAAGGAAAGTAAAATATATGTATACATGTGCTACAGACTGTACATGCCCCCCCCCCCATTCATATCTTAAAATCCTCCCCTCAGTGTTTAAACCAGGGGTCATCAGGAGGTGCGCAGGGCTTGAAGGTGGAGTCCTCACATGAGATTAGTGTCCTAATAAGGGACAAAAGCACTTGCTCTCTCCCTCTGCCTGGTGAGGATATGATGAGGAGATTGATGGCCCTCAAGGATCCAGGAAGGGACCCTCACTAGATACCAGATCTGCCAGCATCTTGATCTTGAGCTTCCCAAGACCTGTGAGAAATAAGTGTGTGTTGTTTGAGCTGCCCAGTCTGTAGTAATTGCTCATCAGCTTGAATGGACCAAAAGGACAAATTCATATGTGTGTGTGTGTATGTGTGTGTGTGAGAGAGAGAGAGAGAGAGAGAGAGAGAGAGAGAGAGAGAGAGAGGGAGAATGCACTCACACATGCACAAATGTGTTTTGTAACTACTAATCTATCTGTTTACAATGTAATACCGGGAGACAGTCGAAATGCCTAAAATTATAGAAAAGTATAAACAAAAGTATAAAGCATCACTCATAATCCTGTGATACACATATATAAAAGAAGAAAGTTTCTTAAGAGATTCTGATGAGTTTCAGTCAAGAGAACACTTCTAATAAATGGAATCTTGTAAACTTTGGGGTAATTCCTATTGGCATTGATTTGTATATGACAATTTCAGGGGGAAAAAATTGACTGGAAGAGCCAATTTGTTAAATCAAGAGAGAAAGGAATTTCAGAGGTGTCACAGTCATCGTGCTGGCTGCTCAGCACTGATTATGTACTATTCAAGAGCTATGAACTATGTCAGAGGGAACATCTTCACGATTGTTAAAGGGACACAGTTATAGCCAGAGAACACTGTAATAGGAAGTGGGAAGACAACACCCCCCTGAACCCAGCCTTCTAGAGATGACAGAACTGAATTAAGAGGCTCCCTCAGGTCAGAACAGGACTAGAACTCCCGGTGCCTGGGTATCTACTCCACTTACAAAGTAAACAGGGAGCACTGGGGTCTGTAGACGTGAGAACACTAGTCCTCCTACCTTACACCATGGAACGCCTGTACACACTGATGTGTGATATTGATTAAAAACATAAACAGGGAGAGATTAAAGATGGCGGCCGAGTAACAGCTTCCCTGCAACTGGGCATGGCGAGCCTGGGGAGACAAGACTCCAGGCATCTCTGGCTGGTGGGATCTGCCTATAATCATCCCTTTGAGGATACAGGGAGCCAGCAAGGGACTTCTGGATCCAGGGGAAGGACAAAAACAGTAGAAAACTGGCAAGTGGTTGTGTGTGTTTGATTGACCTAATCATGCTAACAACAGTAAGTACAGCGGTAAGTGAGACTGCAAACCGGAAAGGCCTTACCTGTGAACTGCTTTGGTGTTCTTGGACTTGGCACTCAGTTGAACTGCCTTGGAGAGAGCTTGAGCAGGAGTGTGGAGAACTTTGGGCATTGTCTGGGGCCCCAGACCAAGCCACTGAACTGGGTGCAAGAAGCCACTATGAAAGAACTGCCCCGGCAAGCTCTGCCCCCAGGGTCCCAGAGCAAGAATCAGGGGGGACAAAGTAACCTAGTGACTGAGCAGCCTAAAAGTGGGGACTGAACTGCCTTAAAGTCTTTATTCTTAGGGGCAGAGTGAGACGGTTTTGGCACACTGGAGCCTTGCACTGTTGCCCTGGGTAGAGTGCCGTGACATCACAGCTCATAGCAACCTCAAACTCCTGGGCTTGGCACTGCCCAGACCTCCTTAAGAGCTGTGCAGTGACCCCCGCCAAGTGACTCACACCTACCAGGCCTCTGCATTCTCTGACTAGGAACTGCAGGAGCCACGCAACCCTGTGTCCCCCCTCTTGTGTCCTCCCAGCCTCCACACTAGCCCGTTCATCTGGCCAGCAACTCTGGTAGCTTTGTGCCCTCTGGAGCCCTCCCTGCCTCTGCGCACAGCCCTTCTCCTGGCCAGAGACTGCTGGAGCCTTAAGCTCTCTGTGCCAAAGTCACTGGGCACCAAGCACTCCCAGAACCATGTGCACCACCCCCAGCCCTGTTGCTGGATCCAGGTGTGTCACACAGCAGAGCTGCTTCCACAACCAAAACTCCCTAGCTAGAGCAGCCCCAGATGAACTACACAGGGTCACTCCCTACAAAGATCCAGCAACAATAGAGTGATCCCACTGGGGTCTAATCTTGGAGAGACACCTCCCCAACTCTGAGGATGGCCAGAGGCAATGGTGAAAAACAATCATGAGGCGAAATCAATAGAAAAACTCTGGCAATATGAATAATCAAAGTAGATCAACTCCCCCAAGGACCAATGGGGCAGAAACAGCACAAGACCCCATACACAAACAAATAGCTGAGATGTCAGAAATTGAATTCAGGATCTGGATAGCAAATAAGATCAAACTAGAATTCCAAAAGTTATCTCAAGAATTCAATGGATTCCAAGAGCAAATGACCAAAGATTTTGACACATTGAGACAAGAAGTTGCATCCCTCAAAGTTCTGAGAAACACAGTAGAATCCCTCAGTAACAGAATGGAGCAAGCAGAAGAAAGGATTTCTGACATAGAAGACAAAGTTTTCAAATGCTCCCAAACCCTCAAAGAAGAAGAGAAATGGAGAGCCAAAATAGACCACTCTCTCAGAGAGCTCTGGGATAATTCAAGGAAAATCAATATTCATCTTATAGGGATCCCGGAAAATGACGAAGTGGCTTCACAAGGCACAGAATCTCTTCTCCATGAGATTATGAAGGAGAACTTTCCAGACATGCCAAAAGATTCTGAAATTTAGATAGTAGACAGTTTCAGAACTCCAGCACAACTCAACCCAAATAAAACATCCCCCAGACACATCATGATAGAACACTTAAGAAAAGTGGTATAGAAGGACATTTCTTAAACTCATAGAGGCCCTCTACAGCAAACCCATAGCCAATATCGTATTGAATGGAGTTAAATTGAAATCATTTCCACTTAGATCAGGAACCAGGCAAGGTTGCCTATTGTCTCCATTGCTCTTTAACATTGTAATGGAAGTTTTAGTCATTGCAATTAGGGAAGAAAAGGCGATCAAGGGTATCCACATAGGGTCAGAAGAGATCAAACTTTCACTCTTT
>CAUYPK010031115.1:0-28584 GCA_963574355.1 Loris lydekkerianus
GAGGGTGTGATTCCAATTATTGTTCCATTTCCTTCACATTGTCAAGTTTCCTGGCATAGAGTTTCTGGTAGTATTCAAAGATAATCTCTTGTATCTCTGTGGTATCAGTTGTTATTTCCCCTTTAAAATTTCTGATTGAGGTTACTAGAAATTTTACTTTCCTATTTCTAGTTAGTCTGGCCAAAGGTTTATCTATTTTATTTATTTTTTCCAGAAAACCAACTCCTTGTTTCATGAATTTTCTGAATGATTCTTTTGTTTTAAATTTCATTGATCTCTGATTTAATTTTGGATATTTCTTTTCTTCTGCTGGGTTTAGGCTTAGATTGTTCTTCTTTTTCCAGTTCCATAAGATGGCATATGAGTTCGTTGATGCTCTTTCTTTCTTTCTTTCTCTCTTGACAGATTCTCATAGCTCACAGCAACCTCCAGCTCTTGAGCTTAGGCGATTCTCTTGCCTCAGCCTCCTAAGTTACTGGGGGGACTACAGGTGCCCACCACAATGCCTGGTTATTTTTGTTGTTGTTGTTGCGGTTTGACTGGGGCCGGGTTTGAACCCACCACCCTCAGTATATGGGGCCGGCGCCCACCCCATCTTTCTGTTTTTCAAATGTAGGCATCTAATGATAAATTTTCCTCTCAGGACTGCTTTTGCTGTATCCCACAGGTTTTGGTAGCTTGTGCCTTCATTGTTGTTATGCTCCAGGAAGTTAGTGATTTCCTCTTTTATTTCTTCCTGCACCCAACTGTCATTCAGCATAAGGTTGTTTAATTTTCATGCCTTTGTCTGGGGTTGAACAGTTTTGTTGGAGTTGAGTTCCACCTTTAATGCCTTGTGGTCTGAGAAGATAACAAGGTAAAATTTCAATTCTTTGATTCTGTTGAGGTTTGTTTTCTGTCCTAGGGTATGATCAATTTTGGATAATGTCCCATGGGCTAATGAAAATAATGTATATTCTTTATCTTTGGGATGGAGTGAGTGCTCTATATACATCAATCAAGCACAGTTATTCTAGGGTCTCATTTAAGTTCCTTATATCTTTGTTTAATTTCTGTTTGGAGGCTCTGTCCAGCTCTGTGAGAGGAGTGTTAAAAGTCCTCTGCTATTATGATATTATAGGATATTATATTGCTCAGGCTAGTTAAGGTCTGTTTCAAGAATCTGGGAGCCTTTGAGTTGGCTGCATAAATATTTAGAATTGAAATGTCTTCTTGTATTTTTCTCTTGACCAATATGAAGTGTCCATGTTTGTCTTTTTTGACTTTAGTTGCTTTAAATCCACATGTATCTGAAAATAAGATTACAATCCCCCTTTTCTTCTGAATTCCGTTTGCCTGAAAAATTGTCTTCCAATGCTAATTTGGAGTTTTGTCTTTTGAGGCTAGATGTGTTTCCTGCAGACGGCAGATGGATGGTTTGTGTTTTTTAATCCAATCAGCCAGTCTGTGCCTCTTCAGTGGGGAATTCAAGCCATTCACATTTATTGAGATAAGTGATGAGTGTGGTAGCATTCTATTCATCTTATTTTGTGAAAGTTTATTGCTTAGTTTTATCTTTTGCATCATTGTGGAAGCTACGTTCTGTCCTTTAATTTCTGAGTGCTTTCTTTGCTGGTGGTCCATTGTGATGGACTGAGTGCTTACTTTACTGGTGGTCCATTGTCAGTGTGTAGAATAGGTTGAAGTATTTCCTGTAGCACTGGTCTTGTGGCAAATTTACTCAATGTTTGCTTATCAGTAAGCAATTTGATTTCTCTGTCAATTTTAAAGCTTAGCTTAGCAGAATATAGAATTCTGGGCTGGAAATTGTTCTGTTTAAGTAGATTAAAGATAGGCGACCATCGTCTTTGGGCTTGAAAAGTTTCATTAGAGAAGTCTACAGTCACCCTGATGGATTTCACCCCTATAGGTCAAATGGTACTTATCCTGACAGCTTGCAGAATCTTTTATTTTGTCTTGACTTTGGACAGGTTCATTACAATGTGTCTTGGAGAAGCTCTATTAGAATTGAGGCAACCTGGGGTCCAATATCCCTCTATAAGGAGTGTGTCAGAATCTTTGATGATATTTTGGAAATTTTCATTTATAACATTCTCTCATATGGCTTCCATTCCCCTGGAACATTCTTCTTCCCCTTCTGGGATACCTATAACTCATATGTTTGAACACTTCATGAAATCCCATAATTCTGTTAGGTAATGTACTGCTTTCTCTCTCTTTTTTTCTGCCTCTTTAATAATCTGAGTTATCTCAAGAGCTTTGTCCTCTACCTCTGAGATTCTTTCTTGTGCATGGTCTAATCTGTTGTTGATACTTTCTATGGCATCTTTAAGTTCTCTAATTGACTGATTCAGTTCCTTCAGCTCTGCTATATCCTTTCTATATTCTTCATATCATTCATCTCTTACTTGATTCTGTTTTTGGATTTCCTTTTGGTTATTTTCCATTTTCTCAAGAATTTCCTTCATTGTTTTTATCATGTGTATTTTAAATTCCCCTCTGTCATTTCTAGCATTTCTTTATAGGTAGAATCCTCTGCAGTGGCTACCTCATGGTCCCTTGGGGGGGTTTGCTCTAGACTAGTTTTTCATGTTGCCAAGATTTTTCTGCTGATTCTTCCTTATGTGGGTTTTCTTTTATCTGTTTCCTTGCCCTAATTTTCCTTTCACTTCCTCTTGCTCTTTAAGTTAACATGCCTCTGGCCTAAGATTTCTATGAGTCCTTTTGATACAGGACCAAAAGGATGAGAAGATTAAAGAGCAAGAAGGGAAAAAATATTTTTAAAAAAGAAAGAAAAAAGAGAAAGGAGAGGGAATGAGTAAAAGGAAATATTGACAAAAAGAAGAGAGAAACAGAAAGAGGAAGACAGGAATAATAAAGGTGTACAGTTGGATACTTTGACCCCCAACCTCTGGGCTGCTGGGTTGGGTGGTTCCCTTGAGGTCCGCAGTTCTTTGCCAGCCTGTTCTGACACAGTACCCCACCTTCACCAAATAGAGAGGAAAGACAAAAATACTGTAAATTAAACCAAAACAAACAGAAAACCTTATGGGATAAAATTGGGGGGAAAACCAAATAATAGGGGCAGAAACCCTAGCAAAAATGAAATTCTTATTATTAAAGAGAGCAACAATGGAAAATTATATTTAAACTAGAAAAATGAAGTAAGAAAATAAACAAAACCCAAAACCAAAGCAGTATATATATCTTGCTGAATATTGTCTGGGCAACAGGTGATCTTCTGGGGTATGAGATGTTAATCACATGCCGATACAGCTACAGAAGATGGAGACTGGAGGCCTGTGCTGATTTCTCAAACCCTGCTGGGTTGAGAACCTAAATCTCTCCTCAGCCCACTTAAAAGACACTTTAAACTATTAACCTAGGCTAAGCAGAAGCTTTCCCAGTAAAGCACTTGTCGCTGGGATCTCTCCTGAAATAGCTGCCCACTTATCTAGTGCACCAAAACCAGTCTCACTCTATGCCTCTGATGGCCGAGATTGCAAGGCAGCCCTCCTACTGCCAAACACTGAAAGCTCCACTCTTCCCCAGCATCTCAGTCCCAGCCTTTGGCGCTGTTCAATCTCTAGATCACTCACCCCAGGTCTCCCAGCCCTGAGGGACTCCCAGAGCCTGCAGGGGCAGTTCTCCTACAATGGCTGCATGTGCAGCCCACAGCCAAACAATATTAGCTCTGTTCCAGCTCAGCAGCTCAGTCCAGGGCCCTAGACAACACTTCAAGTCATCCACACTCTTGCTCAAGTTCTCCCAAGGTAGTTCAACCTAGTACCCAAGTCCAAAACAACAAAACAACCCACAGGAAAGGCCGTCCCTGTTTGCAGTCTCACTGCTGTTGTAGTTACAGCTGCAGCAGCCATGGCCTCAGCCAGAACAAACTCAACCACTTGCCACTTCTTCCCTGCTTTTGTCCTCCTCCTGGGGTCCAGAAGTCTCTCACTGTCTCCCTGCATCCCCAAAGGGATGTTTCTGGGCAGAGCCCACAAGTCAGAGATTGCCTGGAGTCTTATCTCCCCAATCTCACCACATCCGATTACAAAGAAGCTGCTACTCAGGCACCATCTTGCTCCTTCCTCCAAATACACTATTGAAGGCAGAGTCAGCTGATAGTTTATAAAGTTACCTCACATTATTCACTTAAGACACCAAACAGAGAAATTATATAATGGGAGCTAGAACATTGAGATGCTTTTCTGTAAGGCAGTAGTAAGAATAAAGAGATAGCAAATATAAAAGGGAAAAGATATATCAAGACTAGGAATGGAATTGGTAATATTCAGATAATAGGTGTTTCTAAAGGAAAGGGGGCAAAATGAAGGGGAGGAAATTTCAAATACATAAGAATAATGAATAAAAGAAGAGGAAAGACTTCATATTGAAACAAGTCAGAATAGCAAATAGAAGCTAGAAGGAAAACCTACTTCTTGACTCATTAAAGTGGAGTGTATAGACACCAGAAACCAATAGGAAAAAGAAAAAAAAATTTTTTTATTTTTTTCTGATACAGAGTCTCAAGCTATCGCCCTGGGTAGAGTCCATGGCATCACAGCTCACAGCAACCTCAAATTCTTGAGCTTAAGCGATTCTCTTGCCTCAGACTCCCAAGTAGCTGAGACTACAGGCGCCCACCAGAACGCCTGGCTATTTTTTGGTTGCAGTTGTCATTGTTGCTTACTAGGCAAGGGCCGAGTTTGAACCCACCACCCTAGGTGTATGTGGCCAGCACCCTGCCAACTGAGCTACAGGTGCCACAAATTTTTAAGATTCCAGAGTGAGAGAGGAGGTAACCTTAAAAGGAACAAGATTCAGATTGACATCAGATTTCTTAACAGCAATGTAGATGCAGGAAGATGAATGGAGTAATATTTTTATAGTATTGAAAGGAAATCACTTTGAGCCTACAACTTTTTATCCAGCTGAATTATCATTTAAATGTGAAGGTATTATAACATATTCTCAGGCATAAAATGTCTTAACAATTTGTCTCCCCAGTGACCATTTGAAAATGCCTTAACAGTTGGAGGAAGTATTCTTAATGCAAAAGAAATGGATCTATAATATTACAAACAGAAGAAGGGTAAAAAAAATGTTAATCTAGCTCATGGACAGGAGGAAATAAAGTTTAGAAAGCATAAAATAAGATACCAAAAAGCTGAACATACACTAGCAAATGGGTAAAACTCCCCAATACCAAGTATTTCATTTAGGTGATGGAAGCTGTACCATTTTAAAATATATATGATTGTGTATTACTTAAGTAAGCTTGTATGATATGATGAGATTATACCTCGTAGTCTGTGAAACAGATGTATATAACCATTTTAAGAATTGATGAGTATAACCACTTAGTTCCCAACTAATCTATTTGGAAATGATTTAATAGGGTTTAATGAGTTTTTTTATTAAGTAATTTTCCTAGGGAAGCCATCATTCACCTCATCAGCTAGAGGACAGTTTCCAGTGTCATCACCTGATGTCACAGAAAAACGGAATTTGGTCCTGTATTTTTCAACCACTTCCTAAGTGACCCACTACCACAGTACCAGAGCCCTAATTAGCTAATCACCTCTTAGTGGCTCCCGCCTCCCAACAGTGTTACAATGGGGATTAAGCTTCCAATGCTGTAACTTTCGGAGACACATTAAAACCAAAGCAGAGTGTTAAACTATTTGTAAAGAGAATTTAGGATTCTTTATTTCTCTTCTAGAAATTCCCATCCAAAAATTACATAGGGGAGTTAAGAAAAAAACCTTTCTTAGCTAAGAAACTTAGATGCCAAATGTTGTTTTGAACATAAAAATGTCTTGCTGTGTCTTACTCAGAAAGACAATAAAACTTGTAAATGTATTTTCCACATTATCTCTATGTTTATACAATACATAATATAAAATTGTTAAATGCTGTTATGTGAATGTGGTTCACTCCTGTAATCCTAGCACTCTGGGAGGCCGGGGCAGATGGATTGTTGGAGGTCACGAGTTTGAGACTAGCCTGAGCCAGAGCAAGACTTTGTCTCTAAAAATAGTGGGCCATCTGGAGGGCACACGTAGTCCTAGGTACTTGGGAGGCTGAGGCAAGAGAATCACTTGAGACCAAGAGTTTGAGGTTGCTGTGAGCTGTGACACCATAGAACTCTACAGAGTGCAACAAAGGGAGACTTATTTCAAAAAAAGAAAAAATTCATACTGAAATCATTGAATTCATATCATATTGTTGATTGCATATCATAATCATTGATTTCGTTACAAATTGTAATCCCTCCACCAAGAAATGAAATCCTAATCCCAAAGGTAAAATGATTTGATTAGATCATGAGGGCAGAACCCTCACAAACGGGATTAGTCCCCTTATAAAAGAGGCCTGAGGAAACTCCTTCAACCCTCTGTCATGTGAGATTACAGCAAAAAGACAGCCATCTAGGAAGCAGACTGTCACCAATGCCGCATCTCCTAAATACATCTTTATCCTGTATTTCTCAGGGTCCAGACTGTGAAAGCAAATACCAATTACGTTTACAAGTCTATGGTGTTTTGTTATAGCAGCCCAAATAGACTAAGACATGAACTCAAAGAAAAATATTAATCAAGTTTCTTACAAAATGAGAGGAAGGAGACTTTGCTTCTTGTAGGGCATCTCAGATTAAAAATGCTGTGATAACTATAACAAAGTATTCTATATAAAAATTATGATATAATTGCATATATGAAATATAATTGCTTTGCTATAAAAGAAGCCCAAGAAAGTTGTTTATAAGGTTGGTTTCCATTTTGGAAAAGTTGCCAAACTAGAATTCAAGAGTCTACAAGGGTAGTTTCCACTGGTCTCCACATCCTCAACAGAATGAGCCTTACCTGCTCAGTGGTCACTAGAGTTCTGTCATTTGCAGTAGGAAAGTCAAACTATAAAAGTGTGTTTTAATATGAACTTTTGTCAGAATCAGTGAGACTGTGTTTCCATATTAACTTTTACATATCATTTTTCCCTGGGGAAATATACCTATGTCCTTAAGCTGATGGCTGCCACACCTGACTGTCATTAACATCAAAGAAGGCTCAAGGCAAGGGAGGTTGCATGTGAGGAGCACAAACTCAGAGGCACAGCTTGGAAGGAGTGACTCCATTCACCATCACACTTTAAAAAGGAAAAAAATGTTACTGAAAACATCCAGAAACATTTTAGAGGCTTCTAGAGGATGTGTGGCAACATGATTTGACAAGGAATTAATGTTACTCACAGGACAAGTCAGACAAAAATATTGATATATTGGCACATCTGGTATCCATGGCAGTGATTTTACAGCTTTTTAGTAAGCCCTGTACAAATTTAATGATTTCCTAGGATTGTCCACTATTTCCTATTATTTATTTCTAGTTAATTTCTAGACAAACCTCCTCTGTAACTTCTAAGAACAAAGAAGGAAATGATTTAAATGTTCAAAAAATAGGAATTTGATGGTTAAAATATAGTATGGTGTAGCAGTATACTTTACAGCCATAAAACTTGTATATTGCTTGATATGAATAGATGTTGATGACATCTTAAATGGGAAAGCAGGCAGTTAATGTTTTCAAACTATTAAACCTAGATTACATTTCCATTTTTTAAAGAACTTTAAGTTTTATGGTGCATTTCTTCACAATCAAATCCATTTTCTTTGCCTTTATTTAGCATGGACCAAGTCTTACTTAAAAATTTTAATAATCTTAACTGTTTTGCTATCATACTTTTTAGTTTTATTTTTTTCTTCTCCAAAATGAATTCAGTTATCTATTAACTTTCTAGGTGGGAGGGGTGAGGCTGAGGGAAAAACAAATGGGGAAAAAGCTTTCTAGCCTTCATGATTAAACAAATTTTAGGTTAATTGTATATTTTAATGAATAGTGAAAGCTGGATTAACCAAAACCAGGGACTTTTTTTCTGCTGGAGCAAAGATTAAACAGAAGAGTATTTTATCCTTTTGAAAATCATTCCTGAATATTTTATTCCTGGTAACTAAGTCAAGGTTTTGGCAGACGTGAGGACAGGGGTTTCAAGTCAAAGGTTGTGTGCATGGTAAGAAGCACCCATGGGTCTCTTCCTTTTTGCTTATTTTTTCTCTTTTCTCCAAAGTTCCTCAGAGTGGTATTGCACACACCTCTAGTGGTGGCCTCAGCTAAGCATGCTTTTGATCCTGGAGCATTAGGCTTCCTGCAGGCTTCTGAGTAGGTGTGATGATACTCAGTGCAGGATTGATTCTAGCTCCAAGTGACTTAGGGCTGCCTATACCCTTGCTCTGCCTTTTCCCCACCACCACCTCCCAAAGGAACATATGAATAAAAACCCAGCTTTCTTATTGCTCCCAAACAACAGCTGCCTGCTGCTGGCTGCAAGGTACTGAGCTAAAGCTGTAATGAGTTTGTTTTTACTCTTTACCTTTTACTTCTGAAATCTAAAGAGAGAGAGAAAGGTAGAAGATAGATTTTATTAATGCAAGATTCTGATCAATTTAAATTCTACTATGGATTTTTTCTAAAGTCAGTTTAAATTCATTTCTGGGATTTCCCCAAATATTGTTAAAATTTAAAATTTTCCTTTTTTTTTCCTTCTTAAAGAACAATGTATATTCTGGAGGTAGCATGGCAAGAAGGAACACTTACGTCTGTGAAAGGACCACAGATCG
Organism: Loris lydekkerianus; assembly: GCA_963574355.1. NCBI lineage: Eukaryota > Metazoa > Chordata > Mammalia > Primates > Lorisidae > Loris > Loris lydekkerianus. The sequence continues at coordinate 8,678 of CAUYPK010031115.1, forward strand.
GTACATGGCATTGCAGAATGGAAAAGACAACAGGTAAAAGTCACAGTGTCAAGTAGTAATATTGTGCTATTGTTCTCTTAGTGCTCCTGCTGAAAAGACTGCCAATGAATAGGTCAAGAGAAAAGGAAATATAAAATAGTAAAATTACAGCTGACCATTCTTACTAAGGCATCTCTCCTTCTTTACCAGTATGGAAAGATGGGAAAATATTTAGGGAAGGCAGGAGGTAAATTTATTCCCCTGTGAATTTCTGCGTATAATCTGATAGTACATATTTCCCTATAACAAATCAGGTCAAACCATCCTAATCTAATCTTACCCTCTTATGCACTTGCTGCCTTCTCCTTCCCTCTTTCCCTGTCCCCTACTGTCAAGTAATTATTGTATCCAAACAATAAAGGCTTTATTTTTCTTGCTTTAAAGAAATGTGCCCATCTCAATTAATCATTTAGAACCACACAATTCTTAAAAGTGTTCTGTTTCAAATGATAACAGTTGTGTCAAACTTCCTTCCATTATGAGTTAGAAGGACTACTCATCGGTACAGTACAAAGACATGAAGCCTATTCTAATAAAGTCCTGTTCTTACTGCTATCTCTCATCTTTTCAGTACAGTGGACAGGCCATTCTTACATTTGTTTCTTCTCAATTAGCAGGCATGTAAAGTAAATGTTATTGTAAGACATACAAAGATAAATGTTGTGTGTAGTACCTTCCTTGGACATAAGATCCTTTAGGCTAGAAAGATAGCTAGAAATTGATTTCAGACTTATGATTTTTTTTCTGAACTAAATCCTAATCTGCAGCTCCTTTAATTAAATACAACAGTTAACCTATTGATTCATGATATCTAAAAGCATTTTGATGATGGTTTCAGGAAATATTTTTGGAATAATTATGAATTCTCATTGTATGAACAATGGTCATTTAACTGGACCAACACATAAACTGTGAGTTTTTGGAAGTGAAAAGTATCTCCAGCCATAATTATTTTATCTGAAATTGTCATACAATCACAAAAATCATTTTTTATACCTTCTCACATACACATACATAGAATGTGTGAGATCATTTTTATAGAAGGTAGTGATAAATTCAGCCTGTATACTTTTAACAAGAATATTAATTGTTTTATTAATCACTAATAATGCTGCTAATGTTAGTTTCTCTCAAATATTTCAGTCATAAAAGGTGTAAGTCTTTTTAGCTTTTTAAAAATCTAGTTCATAGATTTTAATAAACTACAATTTTTCTTCTTTTTTGAATTTCCCCGGTCTTCTCAATTGCTGTCAAAGCCTTACAGAGATGTCTGTGAGTAGCATATCTTCTGCAGGCTCTTCTGTGACCTCTGCTATTCCCTCAGCACGACCCCGCCACCAGAAGTCCATGTCTACTTCTGGTCATCCTATTAAAGTTACACTGCCAACCATTAAGGATAGCTCTGAAGCTTATCGGCCTGGGTAATGTGTTGGTTACATTTATTTTATTTGTTGTTAAGAGTTTTTAAAAATATAACACCGTATAAAAATACTAGTCATCACCACGTTAAGAACTTTCTAAAAAGATTTAGTGTTCATGGCAGAAGAAAAGTTGAATTGTAATATAAGCTTACTATAATATATACTTTAGCTGTTATTGAAATGTTGCTTATAATTTAAATCATCTTCTAGAGGAATTTTTTTAAAGATTTGCTTTTAAATCCATCAAGTAAAGTATTGCTGCCTAATAAATCATTTAGGTAAATTGAATTTTTTATGATTTAAAAAAGTATGCAACACTAGACTAGGAGTTGAAACCCCTGGGTAATTGTCTTGGCTAGTTACTTGTTCTTAATAAAACTGGGCTTTAGCATTCCTGTCAGTGAAACAGATGAACTCAAAGAGCCCATTCAAGTTAAAATTATGTAATTTTACTTTTTAGTATTTGTTGTCTATTTTAGGGTTTCTCAAATTCAGAATGTCTGAACACTTTAATCCTGATAATTAGGTTTGTTCACCATATTAGTTCACCAGGAGCTATCACTAATGCTTAATTGGAAATGGGAATGATTTTCTTCAAAGGCTTTTTAATAAATAATAAAATCTATGTCCTACATTGTGAAGTAGTTTAAATTAAGAGAGCAGTAAGATAAACTACTTTCCTCCCTGGTTTGGCATTCCTCATACTAAAAAGTCTCTGTTTCCATGTTCCAGTAGTATCTTAATCTTTAGTGACCAAATATTATAAAAGGCATTTAGTTTCAAACTAAAATTTTATTCCTTTGCAAATGATATAATAAATAAAATTAACCCATGTCTCACATCTCTAATGTGAACAAATAAAATAGAGCTTACAAAAGTAGCCGTTGCTCCTTCCCTTTTTAACTTCTTTAGCATAAGTGAGAGCCTTTCCTGTCCTATTCTAAATAATATATCTTCATTTGTCCCAGCAGTACAACACAGAGAGTACCTGCTGCTTCCCCATCTGCTCATAGTATTAGTGCCGCCACTCCAGACAGGACCCGTTTTCCCCGAGGGAGCTCAAGCCGAAGCACTTTCCATGGTGAACAGCTCCGGGAACGACGCAGCGCAGCTTATAATGGGCCACCTGCTTCACCATCCCATGAAACGGGTGCATTTGCACACACCAGAAGGGGAACGTCAACTGGTATAATAAGCAAAATCACATCCAAATTTGTTCGCAGGTCAGTACCAATATACGGTCATGTTTTGTTTCCTCTACAAATTATAAAGGAAACCTGATTTTTTGCTTGAATCTTTTTGGTGGTTTTGAAAATGGTTTCATGACATTCATTAGAACTGCTCTTTTATAGAGTTGGAAAAAAAAAAAAGTCCAAGAAGACACAGTCTTTTTCCTAAGCACAGAGAAAAAGAATAAAATGGGCTAAGAATTTTTAAATTCTATAAAATAAAGTAGGAAGAGCAAAATCTTGACATGTGTTTTTTTGTTTTGAGACAGACTGTCACTTTGTCTCCCTCAATCGAGTGCTGTGGCATCACAGCTCACAACAACCTCCAGCTCTTGGGCTCAAGTGATTCTCCTGCCTCAGCCTCCCGAGTAGCTGGAACTACCGCTGCCCGCCACAATGCCCGGCTATTTTTTTTGTTGCAGTTTGGCCAGGCTGGGTTTGAATCTGCCACCCTCGGTATATAGGGCCAGCACCCTACCCACTGAGTCACCCTGAGTAGGAACATACCAGTTTTGTGTTAAATGAAAGAAAGAGGTCATAGAAAAAATAAATAAAATTAAAAATGTGTATTTTAAGAAAAAGATAATCTCAGATTTAAAAGCCTTGATTTAGAAAAAGGAATTAAATATGAACATACATGTATCCTTCAAATAATATTTATATTAAAAATACTTTTTAATTGTTCACTAACATAGTCTATCTTTTTTCTTCTTTGTATAAAAAGCCTACATACTAGAGTCACATAGATTACTCACATAATTTTATATCATGAAATCTTAACATCAAAACAAAATAAACACGGAATGAATACATATAGAGTTCTAATCTAATAACAAAGTACAGTTTGTACCCTTTTTAAAAAGTAACCATACACAGTGATACAAGTTGCTGAATACAGTGCAGGTTGATGTAAATTTGACCATTACTAAATCCCACTAAATGCTTACTTAAACCTGTTTATACAATGCACTTTGCTAGGTGTAAAGCAGGATGTAAAGATGGATAAGGCAGCATTTGTGCCCTCCAGATTCTTGCAGTCTTAGAAAGAGCAGACGTGTAAACAACTAGCCATGACATAAAGCAGAATGTGTGCTGAAAAGAAGTGTGGGCAGCTGGCAGAGGAGGGCATAGTAGTTTCTGTCTAAGGGCGGAAGTGAAGGCTTTAATACCATGTAAGCTGTGTGAGCTGAGCCTTCACTGATGAGTAAGAAATCATTATACTTTCTATAATGAGTATTAATTAAATACTCAATTTTCAGTGTTACTGGTGTTCCTTGGATTTCAGAATGGATGTGGAAAAGAGAAGCAGCTGGCTCAGCACCCGTAGCACAGTGGTTACAGTGCCAGCCACATACACCAATCCCTGGCCAGCTAAGCAACAACTGCAATAAAAAATAGCTGGGCGTTGTGGCGGGCGCCTGTAGTCCCACCTACTTGGAAGACTGAGGCAAGAGAATTGCTTAAGCCCAAGAGTTTGAGGTTGCTGTGAGCTGTGACGCCACAGCACTCTACCAAGGGCAGTATAGTGAGACTTTCTCAAAGAAAAAGAAAAGAAAAAAGCAGCTATAGTCTCTTACCTTGTCATGGAGTTATTTATAGACTCACTTCATAGATCATTTTGCCCAGGATTACACAACTGAATTTAAAACTTCATTTTTATTTGTTTATTTATTGTCTTCCCTCAGTAGAGTGCCGTAGTGTCATAGCTCACAAGAACCTCAAATTTTTGGACTTAAGCAATCCTCTTGTCTCAGTCTCCTGAGTAGCTGGGACTACAGGTGCCTACCACAATGCCCGGCTATTTTTTTTTTTTTTTTTTTCTTTTTTTAGAGATGAGGGTCTCACTCATGCTCAGGCTGGTATTGAACTCATGAGCTCAAGTGATCCACCCTCCTGAGCCTTCCAGAATACTAGGACTACAAGCATGAGCTATTGTGCCCAGCTATTTATTTATTTTGAAACAGAGTCTTAACTCTGTTGCCCTGGGTAGAGAGCCGTGGCATCGTAGCTCACAGCAACCTCAAACTCTTGGGTTTAAGAGATCCTTTTGCCTCAGCCTCCCAAGTAGATAGGACTATAGGTGCCCGCCACTACACCCAACTAGTTTTTGTATTTTTAGTAGAGATGGGGTTTCACTCTTGCTCAGGCTGGTCCTTGAACTCCTGAACTCAAGCAATTCACCCACCTTGTCCTCCCAGAGTACAAGGATTACAGGCATGAGCCATTGTATCCAGCCTGAATTTAAAACTTTAAATCCTCAAGTATAACATTAGTTTCTAAGCCTATCAATCAGTGAGTTCATGCCATTTGGGCATTTACCTTGCAGCATGACAACTTGATAGACAAGGAGCTGAAAGCTCACTAACAGAATCACCATAAAAGTTAGTTGATGGTGTTAGCTGACCATCTGCAGGATACTAGTCAGATTATCAGTAGTTTCTGCTTTGGGAATTTGGCTGACTAAGGCTATTTTGAAAAGTCAGTACTTTCTCATTGTTAAGCGAGGATTAACGTTAAAGTAGAGGAAAACAGTTTTAAAATTAATGCTTGGTTACAAATTATGCATTAAGCATTGTGCAAAACATTTCTCTTTACCTTGCAATAAAAATTTAGATTCTAGAGAAAACTTAGTAAAGACTAATCTAGACGGGTAGTCAAGAAACCGAATATCGGAGTAAGAAAGTGCCCTAGAGAAGGTCTGGTGGGAAGTTTGGAAATAAATTACCATTACAGTCATTTAACAAGTATTTGAAGACCTATTCCATGCTGGGAATTTTCCGAGACATGGTTGATTCTGCAGGGTTGTGCAGACTGATAGAGCTCCGCTTCTCAGTATCTTGAAACATCCCACACAGTTGAAACCTTTTTCTCACTTGGCTCTTATTTCCTCCCACCTCACAAGCTAGCCATCCCTTCTTAGGCTCCTTTGCTGCTACTTTTTAGGTTCCTTTCCCTTTCCTCCTGAAAGTTAAATATCAGAATGCCCAAGGACTCAGTCTTTGGACACATTCTCCTCTCTGGTTTTCCTCGCTGTCTTGGTGATCTCAGTCGGGCACATGACATTAGATTACATCTCCCAGATACACTTACATATCTTTAGCCCAGATCTTTGTCCTGAACTACAGACTCATATAATTGCCTGCTCAGTCTCTCCTCTTGGATGTATTATGGACTCTCAGAATGTGTTCAAAATTCAATTCCCAATCCTCTTCCCAAATTCTCATTCTTTACCGTTTGGGGAAACGGCAGCTCCACCTTTTTAGTTGCTCAGACCACGAGCCTTTGTGTTACGCATGACGCCTCTCTCATACCAGATGTCAGAGCCATGGCTTTTTACCCTCCTAGCCTTTCTAGGATCTGACTGCTTCCGTCACTCTCACCAGTGCCTTCACAACCTAAGCCACTATCAATCTTGCACATCCTAATAGATCTCCCACCTTCTGTCCAAATCTGATTGTGTCTCTCCTTGATTTTTAAAACCCTTAATTAGTTTTCATCTTTCTCAGAATACAATTCAAAGCCCTCACTGTGGCCTACAAGGCCCTGCATTGTCTGGCCACCTATTTCTGTTCTGACCTCTTCTTCCCCGACTCTTCCTTTTGCTGGTTCCACACCAGCCACATAGGCACCTGACTGTCCTTGAGTTTGCCAGGCACACCCACTTCAGGATTTTGTCCTTGCTCTGCCTAGAATTCTCTGCCCCAGATACCTACGTGGCTTAAGTTCTTCTGTGTCAAACCTTATGATTTTCTAACGATAGTTCACTCTTACATAAGGACTAGTCCAGTTTGTTCAGTTGAGTATATATTACTATATACAAGGTATTCATTGTTTTAAGTGCTGAGGGTTAGAGAGCCATGCTGTGCTGCATGATGCTATCATAGCCAGCTGTGCCTTCTGTAGCCCCATCTGCATCCTACCTGGCTACTGAAAGCAAACTTCCTGGGCTAATTGAAATAATTGCCAAGCAGCAGGAATTCTTCCAGTCTGTGTTCCTATTGGCACCCAGGTAGGTGGGAACAGGGTATTGGCCAATTGCTATTTCAAGTAACTGTAACAGAGGAAGAAGCGTCTAAAGGACATTTCATTCCTAATTCCTAAAGTTTGGTAGCAGTGGAATAGATATGTGCTAACAGTGAGTTATAAGGCAAAATATAAATAGGACAGAAAGGTCCACTGAGACTTATACCTCTTCCTATTAAAGCAATTTTATCTTAGAAGCAGGAGTCAACAGTTAACTCTGTTTTTCTTGGAAAGTTGGTGTATTGCCCTTCTGCATGTATTAGTTCATCTACATATATCTGACAATGTAGTTTTCTTTTTGAACCTGCTCAAAAATGTTTTATTTCTTTTAGTGTGCTATAATAAAATAAATTTATATAGATGTCATTGAATTTTACTGTACCTCCCAATGAAAATGGCAGTTACTAAAAATAGAAATTTAAGCTACTCTATTAAAGTGAGAGTGATTTTATTATCCTTTAATTCAGATAGAAAAATGTTTTTTACACAATATGTTTGTTAAGAAAGGCCTACAATTAAAGATCCTGAGAGGCATGAAGCATTCATATTTTTAACCACCACCTGAAGTTTAGAGCTTACTGTGTTGGATGTGTCTTATTAATTTGAGGTGTGGGAGAGTGTCACTGATATTATTCCTGTTACCTTCATTTCACATAAGTAATATAAATGTTTCTGGAATGCTAAAACACTAAGACAATATTAACTTGAGAATTCACGTTGGTACTTTTTCCTGGTTATTTAATAGTATTTTGCTCTATCATAAAATATTTAATAACCATTAAAAATGACAAAGTAGTTAAGATTTTGGGAGACCTCAAAAATACTAATTATATTCAACACAGGACAATTAGTAGTGTTTTTTTCTGATTTTATTTCACAGGTGGATATCCAGGTAAGATCAGTTGTGTTTTCGTTTGAGATTGAATTTGTGTTTTTAGTCTCACCTGCTTAGGTAGACTTTTGATTTGCTGTAATATTTTATCATGTGCATGAATTATTAACAAAATGACTGAAAAATTAATTGCTTATTTTAAAATTGGTATTTATTTTGAGAAATACATATGTGTTGAGCTTTATTTCTGACTCAAGTTTAATTTATATTTTTCTAAATTGAGCGACTACTAGATACGTATGTAATAGCAAACAAGAAGTTGAATCTTGCTGTTGATAATTATTAAATAGTTTTAACTTTAGATTAAACTAAACCAAAAGACAAATTATGACTTAAAATTGTGACTAGGAATTGGAAGATCGTGTGAAAAACAATTGTAAACTTTCACCTAGTAACTCCTCTTGACATTGCCCAGTAGACGCTCAATAAATGAGAGTTACATGTGGTCATGATGCAAAACATAAGAAATAGTAATAGACTGACTAATAATAGAAACTGTCATGGTAGACATTTGCTCAGCAAGTTAATTTTAAAATCATTTTAGATATAGGTTTTCTTGATATATTTTTCACTTTTATCATTAAATCTCAACCTTCACTTTGTTTTGAGGGATCCAAGTGAAGGCGAAGCCAGTGGCAGAACCGACCCCTCAAGGTGAGGAGCCACTATTGATACTTCGCTGCTAGGTCCCTGTGTCTGAAAGCGTGCTTTTGATATACTTATAGCACTTAATAATCATGAATAGAACTAATAATGAGATAGCATGTATATTTTAAATTTTTACATTGGGGGGGGGGTGGTTTCTGTTGCCTAGCATTTAAGTTTAAGTTAATCAACCTTAAGTTAAATTTGTTTTCCATTGTTTGGGATTGTATACTTGGTAAAGAAATAGCCTTTCTGTTTTATAAAATATGTTGTAGTAGAAGAATTAATATGTTGTGATCTTTTTCGCAATAAAATGGCATAACCAAAATAAGTCTGAGTCAAATAGCATAAATCACAGAACACTGAGATAAATAATGTGGGAAGATTTGATGCTAATATTATAGTATATTTTAAATAAGAATTCAGTGTTGGGCCACATTTAAAAACTATCCTGTGTGCTTTATGTTGGTTTATTGTTTGAAAATTAGTAATAATTGTGTGTTCATTCTGGTGAGGGGTTTCAAACTAGAGCACTATCAGAATCACAGAGGGGACTTGATTTAAAAAAATGCAGTAGCCCCCATCTGGGCTTCTTGTTTGAGGGGCTGGCATTTGTATTTCTACAAATTCCCTGGGGGTGCTAATGCTGCTGCTCCGGGGACCACATTATGGACATGTTAGTACTTACGTTCACATTTTATAAATGGGAAATTTAAGAAATGAAGGCATTAAGTTATCTTGAGTATACACAAGCATTAGGGATATAATATAAGTAATCCCACAGTAAAGCAGACATCTGGCTTCATTTAGGAGCTATGTTGACCAGCTGAACACAAGCCTTTAATTTAACCTCTACTCTTTAAAATTATTCAAAATATAAAATGCAGTGAACTTTGGAAAAACTTTATTAAGCATTCCTATGTAGCCTTTTCTTTACAAACCATATTATAATTATGTTTACTAATAATAGCTGCTATATTGCTTTGTGAAGTTAGGCACCTGAGTCACCATGGTAGAAAGCCAAAAGAAAGAAAGACAAATATTTTTAACCTTCATCTGCCTTTTTTTTTTTGAGACAAAGGCTCACTCTGTCACCCTCAGTAGAGTGCCATGGCGTCATTGGTGACAACAATCTCAAATTCTTGGGCTTGAGCAATCGTCTTGCCACAGCCTCCCAAGTAGCTGGAATTACAAGCGTGTGCAAACTACACCCAGATAGTTTTTCTATTTTTAGTAGAGACAGGGTCTCATTCTTGCTCAGGCTGGTCTCAAACTCGTGAGCTCAAGCAGTCCATCTGCCTCAGCCTCCCAGAGTGCTAGGGTTTTCTTCTGCCTTTTAAGTAAATATGGAAGACTTTTAGCCCCTCCTCTACTTAGTCTTTATGTTTAAGCCCCCCTTGCATCTCATCCTATATTTCTAGTAAAGTTTCCTCTGAGATACTTAATACTATGTAATGTCACAAGTGGCCACTAATATTGAAATTAATCTGCATGCATTTTTATCCTTTTAATATGTCTACATAATTTTATTAACATTATGTATAAGAATTTAGTAACTCATTTTTTTATAAATGTTTACAAAGCATTTTTCACTTTCCCTTGGTAGTTGTTGAGCTTTGGTTTCTTTTTTTTGCTTTTGAACAAAGACTTATTGAATACAAACTGCAAGGTACTTGCTATTCATTTAATCCTCTCAACAACCAGGGTAAAAAATGCCCATTTCATAAATAGACTTAATGAAATTTAAAAAACATATCCATTTCATAGATGAAGAAGCAATAAAGAACATAGGCGGGATGAAAGCAGTTCTAATGTGATTCTGAGATGGTGTAGCATAGAAGTACAGATGCCTGAGCCACAGTGCACGGGTTTGAGCTGTGTCTGCCACTTACGTTGCTGTGTGGCTTTGGGGAGGTTACTTCAACACTTTGCTCATCCTGACTGCCTTGTAGGGTTGTTGTGAGGGATAAGTGAGTAAATATTACATGTTGTGCACTTAGGACAGTTCCTACACATAGTAAGTACTCAGTAAATGTTAGCTGTTACTCTATGAGTATCCACATTTCTGGGAGCAGCTGACCTTATCAGTGGAAATGTTTGTGAGACTGCACACAGGAAAACATCTTGTATCTGCCTGTTGCCTTCAGGTGAAATGGAAGGAAAACTAAACTTCACTTTCAACTCATTATTTCTTTCTTTCTTTTTTTTTTTTTTTTTTGCAATTTTTGGCCGGGGCCAGGTTTGAACCCACCACCTCCGGTATATGGGGCCGGCGCCCTTACTCCTTGAGCTACAGGTGCCACCCTCAACTCATGATTTCTGTGAGTTTTGGAAAAATAATTTTAAGTTTCCTAGCCATCACTTCTGTTTTTAAAATGAGTACTCAATCAAGAGATCTCTCAAGTCCCTTCCAGCATGCTGATTCCATCACCAGAGTTATGTGTGTGGCCCTAATAAATGACTCTGATTGAGTCTGTGAGCACAGGGAGTCCTGTGGCACAGTGGCTTAAGATTCAATGAGGAAAAAGAGAATAATAAAGACAAGGAAGTAAATACTTTTAACAGTCTTTAGCAATTTATTTTCTCTTCCTTTGTCTTTATTTTCTCGAACTTACATAGTTTGCAAAGCTTTGAGGCCTCAAATACTTAGGAATGAAGAGGACAGTATATATAAAATGATGTAAATGCACATATGAATGTACATTATACTGTTGACATAAAATGTATATGTTTAATACGTTCATGTAGTATATTATAAACTCCTTTCAAAATATTATTTCTTTCTTAAATCACAGATATGTGCGATAGGTTAAGTTAAAATTACAACATCTATATTTGGGTAACTGCTCAACAAATTTAATTACAGGGTGCTCTCATGAATAATCTGTTAACATCGCCATTTCACCTTCATATAATTATTTGAAATAGGTTTTCTGGACCTATATTATTTGTGGGATATCTACAATACGTAAAAACCAGTGAGGCTGATTCATTTCACAAGTATGTGTTAGTCATCTACCATGTGCCCAGCACAGTTCTAGATGCCTGATATATGTCAATGAACAAAATAGACAAAGCGGCCCTTTTTTTTTTTTTTTTGAAGACAGTCTCACTGTGTCGCCCTGGGTAGAGTGCTATGGTGTCACAGCTCACAGCAACCTCAAACTCTTGGGCTTAAGCGATTCTCTTGCCTCAGCCTCCCAAGTAGCTGGGACTACAGGCACCCGGCTATTTTTTGGTTGTAGTTGTCATTGTTTGGCAGGCCCGGGCTGGGTTCAAACCCACCAGCTCTGGTGCATGTGGCTGGTGCCCTAGCCGCTGAGCTACAGGTGCCGAGCCTAGACAAAGTTTCTTGTCCTTCTGAAGTTTACAGTCTAGTGGTAGATTCAGATGAGAAATAATAAACCCAATAAATAGGCTAAATAGTATATCAGAATGTGATCAGCACTATAAAGAAAAAAATAGAACAGGGTAAAGGGAGTCAGCCATGCTAGGGTAGGAGTCAGGGTACCATAAGGTAGTCAGGGAAGGCCTCAAGGAGAAAGTGAGCAGAGATTTGACAACACAAGGCAGTTAATCATGTAGCCATGGGGTAGAGGTCAGGGTGGGGGGTATTCCTGCAGCAGCCTTAGGCAGTGTGTTAAAGGAACAGTTTGGAGGCCAGAGTGTCCTAAACAGATAGGGCAAGGTGGGAGGAGGAGTTGGAGTGTAGGACACGTAGAGCCCTGTGGACGGTTTTAAAGATGTCATTAGTGAGATGAGAGATCATGAGAATACTGAGAGTGGGGGATAATCTGACATCTTCACATCATTGCAATAAAACATTCATTCTCAACATTATTGGGTATAAATTATTTTCTTTCCCTCTGTAGTTGTTACTATCCTCCTCCTCAAAAAGGGCAGGAGGAAGGAATTTTTTCTTTATATTTCAAAAATGTATATTTACAAACAATATCGGTAGTCCCTGTTGTGTGTGTGTGTGTATGTGTACATATATACATAGATACGCACACAGAGTATGGATATAATGGAAAATCTGCTTTTGCAAAATTTAATAGAGATATATAGAAAGAACTGATAAAAAGCATTAAGTTCTTCATTTTCAGCTGCAGTTTTATTTCCCACAAACAAATATATTTAAGCAAATATGCTATTTTAGGTTGAAGATGTTAAAAGTCAAAACAGATGGCATCTTGGGGTCTGTGTTTTTAAGAGCAAGAGAACTTAAACCTTGTGTCTTTTTTAAGGCACTGAATTATGACCACTTAAATTTGATATGTGTTTTCTTTTGGTTTTTTTTGTTTTTTTTTTTTTTTTTGGTGAATGGAACTTCTGTTTTCATTCTTTTCCTTTGCCTCTTTTTTCCAGAAGTACATCAGGGGAACCAAAAGAAAGAGACAAGGAAGAGGGTAAAGATTCCAAACCGCGTTCTTTGCGGTTCACATGGAGCATGAAGACCACTAGTTCAATGGACCCTAATGACATGATGAGAGAAATCCGAAAAGTGTTAGATGCAAATAACTGTGATTATGAACAAAAAGAGAGGTTTTTACTTTTCTGTGTCCATGGAGATGCTAGACAGGATAGCCTTGTGCAGTGGGAGATGGAAGTCTGCAAGTTGCCACGGCTGTCACTTAATGGGGTCCGATTCAAACGAATATCTGGGACATCTATTGCCTTTAAGAACATTGCATCCAAGATAGCAAATGAGCTTAAGCTGTAAAGAAATGCAAATTTACAAGATCAGGGAAGATACATCCACATAAGAGGTACAGTTTTTGAATGTACTGGTAATGCCTAAGGTGGTCTACCTGTGAATCTCCCCATGTAGAATTTGCCCTTAATGCAATAAGGTTATACATAGTTATGAACTGTAAAATTGAAGTCAGTATGAACTATAATAAATATCTGTAGCTTACAAAGTAGGTTCACATGTACAGGTAAGTATATTGTGTATTTCTGTTCATAGAGTTGTATAATAAAACATGATTGCTTAAAAACTTGTATAGTTGTCTAGATTTCTGCACATAAATGTACGTTTGATGCTTTGAGTTGAAAATGTTCTCCCCTGTTATTTACATTCTGGTGGGTTTTTTAAATTCTTACCTCCATCATGCAATTTTGAAAATTGTGTCCAGAATTAAAAGTGCACAGAAATAGTCTTTACAATTATAGCATGGACTTTTTAAAATAATTTTAAGATTGTATTTAAATCTAAACCAGTAGCTGATAAGTAGACCAGCTTTCTCATACACAGAATTACTCCTGCTTATCTCTGCTCTGATCCTCGTTATCAAACAAGGCTTAGGTGAGAAGACACAAAAGGTTTACAGTGTTGGCACTTAGAGTTACTTAAAATAAGTGTGTGAAAATAAATAATAGCTTTGCCTGAGCTAACTGGGGGGAAAGTTAAATCTACATCAAGTTTCTTTCGAACTTTGACGTGTTTTCTGACCCACTGCTAATTGTAGCAGCAAAATTAAAAAGAAATAATACTTTATCTGGCTATTATAATGTAAACTGTCACTTAGGTTTGCTGCCTTCAGAATACCGCGATATAATTGCGGAAATATTATACTATTGGGACTGTTTCATAGCACAAATTCATCTTTACAGTGTTGATCAATGCATCAGTTAAGAAATCATGCCACCTCAGGAATTAACTGGCATTGGGAGCCTTTGCCTCATTCTCCCATCCTCTCCATCCACCTCTGCCACTGTAATATCTGTAACTGCTTAAGAGACTTGTGGGCAGAACATACTATTTATAAATGTATATTATTGATTTGCGCTTACGTGGTTGTTCAGTTTGTTCCCATGTAACATTTGTTTTAAATATTTTGCCAGATTTCTTGTATTTATTCCACATCATTATGCCTATAATGTGTGGCTTTGTAATTGGGCATTTGCCTACTTGTTTTTCATAATTAGTGATATATGCTATGTAAAATCACTAGTAAAGGTACCTTTTAATACTTGTTATTTTATACTGAATTAGCCTTGGAGGTTGACTGTGCCATGTTATTTAATGTTGTAATTACTGTAATATCAAAATATGGGCCCCCATCTGCATACTCCTGAGAAATAGAAAGTGTATTCAAATTTTATCAGTTTAAAGAAAAATAAAGCTGTGATAAATACTGTAATTCTAACCTACTTTAGAAAGCTCTAAGTGTAGGTGATGTGCCATTCCACGATGGCTTCCAGACTAGAGTGAATTTTACATTCTGTACTGTACCGTGATGTAGCTTTCTTCTGTAACAGTTCTGTTCTAAAATGAAGTGTATTTTTGCCTTAGCAAAGGGTGGTGTTTGGAAAACAAAAAAAACTGTGTAGCCCCTTTTTGACCCAGTGTTCATTCAAAAAAAATTGATGCAAATCTTTATTCACTTTCACTGGTGCACACTGAAATTTTACTTGAACCGTTCTCATAATAAAGCACTTGTCTTCTGCTCTTTATCAAAATGTGAATTACCTGTTTTCTGATATAAAAGTATTCTGTATGAGGAGTTTATATTATGTATTTTAAATTTAGTTGGCAAGGGGTGAAGCTATGTAGATTTTCAAGATGCCATTATGACAAGAAAATTTAACCCTTTTATAGGAATTTCTATTGTTGAAAGACTTTAAAGAAAAATAGTCCTCATGCCTTTTCCAAAGTAGAAACTGATGTTTTTTTACATCCTCTCACTTTGGCCAACTCTTCTATGTTTGTGGAAAGGAATTTTACTTCACTATTTTTTATGAACTAAACTGAAATCTTGATAGTCACTTTAGAGTTTTCATTTTATGTGTTCATGACAACCTAAATATTTTTGAAGATTTAGAGGAATTTTTCAATATGTTTGCATAAATAAATATCAGTTTATGTTCACTGGCTATGTGATACCAGGATTTCCTTGGCTTCTGTTGAAATATTATTTGACATGACATCCCTTGTGTTAAATTTCTTAGTAGAAATTGGGGCACAGTATTTGATGGGATAAATAAAAATAAGATGAAATATACCCCAGAATCATGACCCAATAATATTCTCTAAGGTAGAATTTGGTTGAAAATCCAAAAGGGTTCCATTTCAAGGTGAATCTCACCGACGGTACCATTTCATAATGTGAGCACAAAGAAAGAGATTTCATCAGTCTGTGTAAATCAATCAGGATGAGCTCTGCCTTCTTTTTAAAAATA
Organism: Loris lydekkerianus; assembly: GCA_963574355.1. Taxonomy (NCBI): domain Eukaryota; kingdom Metazoa; phylum Chordata; class Mammalia; order Primates; family Lorisidae; genus Loris; species Loris lydekkerianus. The sequence continues at coordinate 24,112 of CAUYPK010031115.1, forward strand.
TCTATTGAAGGGTGGTGCCTGTGGCTCAGTGAGTAGGGCACCGGCCCCATATACCGAGGGTTGTGGGTTCAAATCTGGCCCCGGCCAAACTGCAACAAAAAAAATAGGTGTTGTGGTGGACGCCGGTAATCCCAGCTGCTCTGGAGGCTGAGGCAAGAGAATCGCGTAAGCCCAAGAGCTGGAGGTTGCTGTGAGCCAAGGGCAGTAAAGTGAGACTCTGTCTCTACCAAAAAAAAAAATCTATTGAAATACCTCTTGTCTCTGAAGATACATAAAGGGATTATTTGTGTAGGGTTCCCACCTTATCAAGGTTTTTGTTCACTTGAAAGGGCAAATGTAAATACATACATAATCAAAAAACACAAATAGGAAAGTGTTCAAACAAGCACAGACTATAGATGCCATAGAAGTTAGAGAAAAGTAGATTCTGTATGGACACTAGAAAGGAAGGCCTCTAAAATTTAAGAGACAGTTTAAAAAAGACCCTCCAGCTGTAAGGAACATAGGAGAAAATGCTTGAGGTTAATGGTAGCTGTAAGACACAAGTCAAAAATGAACCACATGTTCCAGGGATTGGCAGGATTCACGTGGGTTCCAGGGTTCACAACATACAGAGGAATTAGTACATTAGACCTTGTGGAAGAAAAGGTGGTGCACTTGAAAACCTAGCAAAAGAAATTATCCAAAATGAAACAAAAAAACAGCTGGAAAAAGATGAACAGTGCATCAGTGAGCTGGAGAACGATATAAGGCACCCTAAAATATAGGTAGAGTCCCTGAGGAGGAGAGAAAAACATTTGAAGATGAAATGGCCAGAATGTTTCCAAATTTCCTGAAGACTATAAACCCACAGACCTCAAATGTTTGACAAACCCCAGTGAAAAAAAACTATCTCAAGTTGTCAGATCACAAGTTTCTTTAAAACTAGTGAAGAAAATAACCTATAAAATCAACCACAGGTAAAAATACATATTACATAAAGAGGAACAAAGATAAGAATAACAGCTGACTCCGTGTCAGAAATGATGCAAACCAGAAAAGTATTAGAAAAAAATTTAAACTGTCAAAGTAGGATTCTACACCCAGGTAAAATACCTGTCCAGAACAAAGATGAAATATAAGAATGTTTAGGCATGCAAAAGCTAAAATAATTATCACCAGTGTGCTTGCACTACAAGAAATGTTAAAGGAAACCCTTCAACGCTTAAAAAGGTGCTATTCAATGCCACTAATCATAAAGGAAATGTAAATTAAAACCACAGTGAGATATTACTTCATACCTGTTAGAATGACTACCATCAAAAAGATGAAAGATAAATGTTGGCAAGGAGAAAAAAAAATCCTTGTACACTGTTGCTGGGAATGTAATTAGTACAGCCATTATGGAAAAGAGTATCGAGGCTCTAAAAAATTAAACATAACAACTACCCATACAATACAGCAATCTCACTGCTGGGCATATATCCAAAGGATATGGAGTCATTTTGTCAAAGAGATACCTAGGCCAGGTGCAGTGGCTCATACCTATAATCGTAGTACTTTGGGAGCCTGAAGTGGGATTGCTTGATGCCAGGAGTTCAAGACCAGCCTGAGCAAGAATGAGACCTGGTCTCTACAAAAAAACTGAAAAATTAGCCAGGTGGGGTGGCACACACCTGTAGTCCCAGCTACTGAGGAAGCTGAGGCAGGAGGATCACTTAAACCCAAGAGTTTCAAGTTGCTATGAGCTATAATGATGCCTCTGCATTACTGGTCTCTCTCTCTCTCTCTCTCTCTCTCTCTCTCTTTCTCTCTCTCTCTCTCTCTCACACACACACACACACACACACACACACACACACAAGCATCTGTACTCCCATGTTCATTGTAGCATAATTCACAATAGCCAACATATGGAATCAACCTATGTGTCCATCAGTAGATGAATGGATTAAGATGCAGTATGTATATACAATGGAACACTGTTCATCTCTTACAAAGGATGTAATCTCTTACAAATTATATCCTGTCATGTGTGATAACAAAGATGAAACTGGAAGACATTATGTTAACATGAAATAAGCTGGGCACAGAAAGACAAATACCATATGATCTCACTTATATGTGGGCCCTAAAACAAGTCAAACTCGTAGAAACAGACGTAAACTAGTGGTTACCAGAAGCGGCGGATGGAGAAGAGTAGGGAGAGGTTGGTTGCAGGACACAAAGTTATAGTTAGGAGGGATGAGTTCGAGAGAGCTATAGTTCATCATGGTGACTGTAGTTAATAGCTATATTTTATACTTAAAATTGCTAAGAGAGGGTAGTGCCTGTGGCTCAAGGAGTAGGGTGCCAGCCCCATATACCAGAGGTGACGGGTTCAAACCAGACCTGGCCAAAAACTGAAAAAGAAAAAAAAAAAAAATTGCTAAGAGAGTAGATTTTACGTATTATCACAAAATAAGATGTGAGGAAATTCATATGTTAAATAGCTTGATTTAGCCATTCCACAAAGTATATGTGTATCAATACATCATATGGTACACAATAAATATAATACAATTTTTATTTGCCAGTCAAAAAATTTCTTTTAATTAAAAAAGAAATTAGCTCTCTTTTCAGCACTGCTTGCGGAGGTGGCAGCCATCTCCTACTCAGTATCATGGGCACCCTCAGACCCCATGTGAAGCCCAGGATCCTCAAAAAGAAGACCAAGAAGTTTATCTGGCACCAGTCAGACCAATATGTCAAAATTAAGCCTAATAGGTGGAGACGCAGAGGTCTTGACAACAGGGTTCAGAGAAGATGCAAGGGCCAGGTCTTGATGCCCACCGTTGGTTAGGGAGAAACAAGAAAACAAAGCCTGCTCGGCGCCCATAGTTCAGTGAGTAGGGCACCAGCCACATACACTGAGATCTGCGGGTTCGAGCCCAGCCCCAGCCAGCTAAACAACAATGACAACTGCAACCAAAAAATAGCCGGGCATTGTGGTGGGCACCTGTAGTCCCAGCTACTCGGGAGGCTGAGGCAGGAGAATCACTTGAGCCCAAGAGTTGGAGGTTGTTGTGAGCTGTGACACCAATGGCACTCTACCAAGGGAGACAAAGTGAAACTCTGTCTCCAAAATAAAAAAAAAAGTAAAAGGAAAGAATGATGAGTTATCTGGATTAGAAGTAAAATAATAAGTTTGTTTTCAGGTTTAAGATCCTGAAAACAGGATAAAGATCATCAAGCTTAACCCATTTAACAAATAAACAGATTGAAGCTCAGTGCAATAAATTAGACAGCATGCTGAAGTTAAGGAGTCTGATGAGATGTCCCATAGACACGAGGTTATAAACCAGAAGCCAGATCTCAAGGCAGATCTGGAAGTTGTCAGTAAGTTTCAGTAGATATAGGACATGACCCGTAACTGAAATAAAGATTAAATTGTCATGATTCAATGATTGGTACTTGGGGGGCACTAAGTAAATTTGTAGATGTTTACAAATGTGCAAATCATATGTTCTATACTTATGGAGTCTGGAAACCTTAAAAATGAATTCTTTTAATTTGTTTTAGGAATACATAAAATAATACTTTTGTTTCTCTACATTAATATTCTAACTGAATTATTTATTGCCAAAATTAAATTGTATACGTTTATATAGAAACTTAGCTACATAACATTTAGATTATTTTTAAGCCAGAATTGTTAAAAATTAATTTTTTAAAATTCATCTTATTGGTCTGTAACATCATTTGCAATTTTTGTGTATGTCACAAAGCACCACAATACAAAGCAAGAGGTGTGTAAAGGAGGAGGTTATATGATGGTGAATTATCTAGAGAAAAGATACACTTTTAAAAATTACAGGTACTAATAAGCCAAAAAATTGTATATATAGAATATTACATGTAAAAAAATCTTTTTTTATTTTTATTTTTTGTAGTTGAGATTTTATTGGTTGTGTTGAGCATCAGTACAGACATTTCAATTTGTATACACAATTCTTAACGTATGTACCCAAAATCTAAAAAGCCATTTATTGTAATTTTTTAAAACATTTATTCCAGTGACTTTCCAGATTAAAATTTGGAAGCAAATTTTCCTTAAGAGGATACCAAGTACCAGTATCTTCAAATGCTGATAAGCTGTTAGCTAAGTCCCACCAGTTCACACTTCATTACCATATGCTACATGCTCAGATTTTCAGTCCTTCACAGCACAGCAACAAAGGTATTAGGAAAACAGGAGCACCACAACCAAAGATGTTAAGGGGTGTACACGGTTCTGACATGGAGAGCCATGATCACGGGAGTGGTTTTCTTTAGGGAACAATTTTAGCACAGAACAACATGGGAGCAGAAGTCATTTAAAATGTTCACACATCAAATGCAGGACTGGGACTCCACACTGCCATTTAGTATGCTTTGTATTACAGGATATAAAAACTAACCCCCATCTATGGAATGTTAAGCTCACACCCAAGATAGTCACAGTCCCATTAATTC
>CAUYPK010031117.1:0-15506 GCA_963574355.1 Loris lydekkerianus
GCGGCTCCCGGCCAAAATGAATTTCGGCTCTTTGCCTCTTTCTTATCATTATTTTGTATACTGTGGCTCTTTGCCAAGTTTGGATTTTGTTATGCTGCTTCTGAGGAGGGACCTCTGAGGAGCGATCTCGGAGCGCGTAGTTGAACTTGTTCACCACCCCTGCACAGATTCAATGCAATCCCCACTAAAATATCAACATTGTATTTTGAAGAACTTGAAAAAATAGTACTTCACTTTGCAAGGAACCAGAAAAAAATCCCATATTGCTCAGGCTATTCTTAGCAATAAAAACAAAGTTAGAGACATCACTCTACAGGACTTTAGACTATACTACAAGTCCACAGTAATCAAAACTGCATAGCATTGGCACAAAAATAGAGACATAGACATATCAAACAGTATAGAAAACCAAGAGATGAAACCAGTCTCTATTTTCCATCTGATCTTTGATAAACCAAGAAAAAGCATACATTGGGGAAAAGTATCCCTATTCAACAAATGGTGCAGGGAGAACTGGATAACCACACGTAAAAAACTGAAACTCAACCTACCCCTTTCACCCTTTACAAAAATTGACTCAAGATGGATAAGAGATGTAAATCTAAGACACGAAACTATAAAGATCTTAGAAGAAAGTGTGGAAAAACCTCTTGATGATGTTGGACTGGGAAAATATTTTTTAACAAAGATTTTAGCAGCCATTGCAACAAAAATTAACAAACGGGACTTATTAAACTGAAATGCTTTTGCACAGCTAAGAACTCAAGTAAAACCAAAAGACAATCTTTAGAATGGGAAAAGATATTTTCAAGGTATCAATCTGACAAAAAGTTGATAATTAGAATCTACAGATAACTAAAATTAATCAACAGAAAAAGAGTAAACAATCCCATCTACCTCTGGGCAAGAGATATGAAAAGAACTTTCTCTGACGAAGACAGACAAATGGCTAACAAACTTTTGAAAAAGTGCCCATCATCCCTGATCGTCAGAGAAATGCAAATCAAAACCACCCTGAGATATAGTCCCTATCACAAAGTCTCAAAGCTGCATATGCTGGCATGAATGTGGAGAGAAGGAGACACTTTTACACTGCTGGTGGGACTGCAAACTAATACAACCTTTTTGGAAGGAAGTGTGAAATGTTTTTTAGTTTGTTTTCTGGAAGTCAATAAATTCCTTAGCACCTGTATAGTAACTGTTGCTTAAAAAACATTTCAAGCTAGTCTGTCTCAGCTAAGATGTAGAAAAGCTTATGCTGTAGCCTATTCTACTGGTAAAATTTCCCACTGACTTGGATTTTCCAAACCTAAGCAGTCTGATTATTTTTCTATGAAACTGCTATATAGCCAATGGTTTTTATATGTATCCCACCAATTATACATATAAAACTAGGTAAGAAACTAGCTGCAGAAGATTATTTTTCCTCTTAATTTTCCAAACTATTTAATAAAATTAATGACATTGTAAACAGAATCCATAACCAACCTAACAGAAGCAATCTACTTCAAACACTTTTTATGTATGCATTTATAGACAATCACCAACAAGGAAAATTGATGTATTCTTTACTCATTTACCTTAAATGGTATAATTATCTTAGGCTAATGTATGCATTAATGTATACATTTTTAAAATAAATCCTTTATATTATCTTCCTAAGCCTCAAGGAAATCAAAAGTATGGCTTATTATAGTTAATGTTACTACTCCTTTTCATTATTATTTTTGTTTCTGTTATAAATTACATAAAAATGTGCCTAAAAACTCCAGATTTCTGGGTTATCTGTCCCTTTAAGAGCTAACTAAATAGCACAAGGTCACTCCATATATGGTTGGGAAGTTGTACACCTTTTTTTAGGATATTTCCCAAGTAGGCTATGTTAGAGCTAACATACTCCTGGTTATTTATGCCTCAGATTTGGTTTTCTTTTTTTACCTTGCCTTCTAAGCCTACTCTACTCTTTGCAGGGGCACTGCCCCTCTGCCCTTAATTTTTCACACGAGCATCAGTAGTACAGTGTTGGGGCTATTTGTGAACTTGTGCTTTAGGCTTCAGATATAAAGCTAAAGATCTACTTTGCTGGTCTTAGTAGAAAATAACCTTACAACAAGGTATTAAACTGCTCAGTTTTTTAAAGTTGGACACCCCTCTGCATGGAATTCTCACTGATTATCTTTTCCTTCAAACTGAGCCCAAGCCATTCCTTGGGAGTCTGTTTGCTGATTATGAACCCAGCTTTCCTTCCCTCCCCTGATTAGGCTCCTCCCCACTTTCTCTCTTGCAGATTGCTCTTCATTTCTCATATACGGCATGCCATTGCTTTTTTAAAAAGTACATAAATTGCTGAGTTTAGTGCCAGTAACAAATTTTAAAAACGAAAACAATGTTCCAATATGCGTTGTGTATTTGACATGATCAAAACATGTTTTAGGCTAGTCTACACCCTACTTAGGTACAATGACTCATCAAAGCTCCGAATGGAAATGGATCTATGAATGAAATCAGGAAGGAAATATACAAGTCCAGAATGGAAAGGTTTACCTACCTGTTCTGTCTATCCCATTCCTTTTTCTTTTCTTATTTCTCTTAATTTTTTATTTTTACATGTACATGTGTTAATTAGGTTTCCATTTTTTTGCCTTCACAAAATTAAAAAGACCTAAAATGTAATAACAATAACAATGTGTAAGATAAGGATTAGAAACAAAAACCTTGTAAAGAACGAACAAACATAAATACATTCATAAAAGGAATCAGACAATTGCTTCATCTAAATATTAAGCAATAATAATAATAATAATAATGCAAAGAAAGTAGCATTCACATTGTCAAGTAAGAGCATGTCTCTTATAGAATGCTTTGACTCTGAGATTCAGTATGGAATCATCAGTTAACTTCTTATTTTTTTAAGTATCAAAAAATAGACAACTAATATTTATAAATAAAAGTAAAAGATAATTTCAAAAAACAGATCATGCTAAATCTTATAGACAGTAGAAAAAGAAAAAATACATCAAAATCATTCTACTTTATCTAGGTACACCTGATATTAAAGTTGGAGAAAATATATTATTATAAAGGAGAAATTACAAACATATGTCACTTATAAATGAGGATACAATATCCTAAACAACATATTAACATGTTGAGTTAAAAATTAATGTTTAAGTAATATACTTTGGTCAAAATTAAAACCAATTTATGTGAAAATTAGTCATCATTTTCTTTTCTTTTCTTGTTCGTTTTTTTTCTTCTTTTCCTCTCCCTCAGTCCTTCCCTCCTTCTCTGTCTGCTCCTCCCTTCCCCCATGCCCCACCATGACATTAATTGTCATTAATTGTCTTCAAATCAAAATTGAGTACATAGGATTCATACTTCTCCACTCCTGTGATGCTTCACTAAGAATAATGTGTTCCACCTCCATCCAGGTTAGTACAAATGCTGAAAAATCTCTATTTTTAATGACTGAATAATATTCCCTGGTATACATATACCACAGTTTACTGATCCATTCCTGGGTTGAAGGACATTTAGGTTGTTTCCACATTTTGGCAATTGTAAATTGGGCTGCGATAAACAGCCTAGTACAGGTGTCTTTATAATAAGAGGTTTTTTTTCCTTCTGGATAGATGCCCAGTAATGGGATTGCAGGATCAAACGGGAGGTCTAGGTTGAGTGCTTTGAGGTTTCTCCATACTTCCTTCCAAAGAGGTTGTATTAGTTTGCAGTCCCACCAGCAGTGTAAAAGTGTTCCTTTCTCTCCACATCCGTGCCAGAATCTGCAGTTTTGAGATTTTGTGATATAGGCCATTCTCGCTGGGGTTAGGTGATTAATCTGCATTTCTCTAATAATTAGGAATGATGAGCATTTTTTCATATAATTGCGCTATTGCTTTTTTAAAAAAAATAAAATAAAACTAGTGTTTAGGTGAGTTTCTAAAAATATACTTTCAAAATAAGAGGTTAATTTGTAAGACTTTCTAAACTTCTTTTTAAAAGGCACCTAACTTAGCTAAGTAATCCTAGCAATATAAAAAAAAATACATTATTTCCATTTTCTCTTTTCCCTGATTTAGGCACTTTTTTGCTATTTCTACTTATGCTACACATACATATTTTTGGTAATCTATTTGAAATCTTTTTAAAAAGATGTATTATATAATTTATACTAGATACGCTAGAAATAGTCATAGCCATAGACACACACATACAGTATTTTATCTTCATTTATTTTCATACTGTCTGATATGTCACACAACAAGATGTACCAAATACCTGGATCTGACTAGAACTTTTAGAACAATGTTTAACATAAGTGATGAGGGTGAAGTAGTTTAGTCTGTAAAAAAAGTTTTCAAATATTCTAGAAGTAACAATCCTCATTATGGTATATACATATGATGCCCTTTTCCTACTGAATTTTCATTAGAAATATTAGCAAAATTTACTTGCAACCTCCTTTTTTTAGTGCTAAAAGTACACCCGGTGCTGAAGCAAGCACATGTTAGGCATAATTCTTGTCCCAGAACTTTCATTGTATAAATAGCTAAAAGAAAAATGCACTGCAATTATTCTGCATTTGTTTCTAATTGTTCTAATTACCTCACTTCACTAGAAGTATTCATCCCTCAGCTTTGAATTCTGTTGCCTTATTGTTTAGAAAGGGAAAGAGCATTCTTTTTACTTTTTTTCTCCTTCATTAAAAATGTATGATTCTTTGGTGGGGGGAGCTCCTTCCCTATTGTATATTAAGCAATACACTTCCCATAAGGATTACTTTTAAAGTCATCAAAGATGTGACATTTATAGAACCAAAATATGAAAGAAGGATTGTGCAGTAATGGCATACTCACTACTTTCCATAAAGCACTTTCCATGATGAATTGATTAAAAAGGCCAGCAGCAGAGTTATACATATTTCCATGGATCTTATCCAGATTACATTTTTACCATTCTGTCTTAGGCAGTGCCAGGAAAACTGTAAATAAGTTACTGATTCTTCCTCAGAGAGGATACTCCCAGGAAGTTCTCTACTTTTTACCACATAAAATGTTCACGTTTTATCACCATTATTAACATCAGCATCATCTAACAATCGCCTGTTAAATTATAGACAAAGCGCAATGCAGAGAGTTTGACAAACATTACCCACAATAGTCAGACCAATTTGGGAAGGCAAATCTTAGTATCTTAATTTGACAGATAAAGACATTGAAATTCAGCTTATTAAATCATGTTTGTAACTTCTAGAATTGTGTGTATTTGCTTCCAAAACCAGTAATAATTTTTCCTACACTAAATGGCTTCCATAATATAACATCACTATCATAAACCACATGTGATAAAACCTGCAATTTTAAATTACTTCACAACACTGAGATGATCAAGTTGAACTGTTACAAACATCAACATGCCCATAGCCATGTGTTGCATACTAGAAAAAGTCAATTACACAGCAAGTTTTTCACAGGATCATATGTGCTTTTTTCAATATATGAGGCTCAGTTTGTGCTGCTATATTCTCTTCCCTTTGGCACCCTCTTCCACTAATGGTCATATTCTTCAAAGGCACTAAATAACATGTAGTTCAGATCTGGTCCTGCAGAGACGAGAGGCACATGAAGTGAGTACCAAAATTGCTCTACTATTCTGCCTGGCAGCATTTTACTGCTACTGACTCAAGCAGAACTAGAATGTCAACAAGAGCTAAAGATGCAGAGAAAAGAGTTCCAAAACATGGAATGGGATGAAAATTTCAAGGCAGAATACTGTGGTGCTGCCACAATAGAAGAGGAACTGTGGAGGGTGGTAGTGGGGCCAGATGTGCACAGGGATATTCACTATGGGTGCGTAGCTGGGTCTGAGTTGGGTATTTGAAAGATCAGACTTCACAAGGCATAACAAAATTGCTTGCTAAAGAGCTGAGAGCTGGAAGGTGATAATGAAGGTTGTGTAGTTCTAGGGAATGCTGGAATAATAACAACAACAACAACAACAATAACAACAAGTAAATTGTATGATTACTTTAATAAATTATAAAAGCTTTTACCAAACAAAGAATAAAAGGAAATTTTCTCAATATTATAAGGGCATCAATGAAAAACCTATTTCTAGAATTATATTTCATAACGAGTGAACACTCTTTATATTGGGAATGACACAAGGTATGATCACCCTCACCACTTCTGTTAAACATTGTTCCAAAAGTTCTAGTCTATGCAAAAAATAATAATAATAATAAAATTAAATTAAAAATTAAAAGTCCTAAAGTCTGAAAAAAAGAAACTACCATTATTAGCAAATATCATATTTCTTTGCAGAGAAAGTCTCAAGGAATCCACAAAAAACTAAATCACAAATTTAGCAATACTATTAAGTGAATTTATCAAGGTAAAAAGTCAACATATGAAATTAGTTAATGTTTCCACAGTGTAACAACAAATATTTGGAAAATATATTTTGTAAAAAAAGTCTTCTTTTTAAAACATAAAAAAAATCACATCATAGGATTGAATCTAACAAAATATATGTGAAATATCTATACTGAAGACTACAATTACATGGCTGAAAAAAAATTGAAGATCTAAGACTGTGTTCATGAATCAGAAGACTGAGTGTTGCTAAAATGTCTAGTGTCCCTAAATTGATACGTGTATGTAGATTCAGTGCAACACAATTCCAACAGGATTTCTTAAAGAAAAAGCCACACTGATTATAAAATTTATAAGATTCAAGAATGTACAGGGTGTCTCATAAGTTGCCACACTTAGGGAAAATGGGAGATTATAGCTAAATGTACCTTTATTTATAAAGTATTTTTTATAGAGGGAAAGGCAAGACGGTCAACCAGAGGCAGCTTTTACCAGAAGCTCCTGCCCAGTAGGAAAACATTTGGACTGAAATGAACTCCGTGAAGTTGAAACTGGGGAGTTGAGCACAAGGAGAAGAAATCAAGGTGTACATCATCCCCAGACAAACTTCTAGGGTAAGAATGAGGAAGAAAGATAAGGTATGAATAGACTAGACCAAAGACCACCTGGTGTGAAAGAGGAGGGGAGACTCCTCCCCCAGTCTGCAGCTGGCTTTTCCCCCAGCAAGCAGGAACACAGAACCTCTCACCTCACCCCATGGGCAGGAAGCCTCAAGGTCCCAGCTCTCTTGCACCTGGAAATTTCTACCTCTGGTTCAGATCCCCATCCTATCTGGTGCAAAAGTGAGGAAATTTTCACCCTGAAATCCTGAGCCCATAACCCATCCTGCTCTCTGGTTGCCTCATGGATTGCCCCCTGCAGAGGTTGTGTGTGTGTGTGTGGGGGGGGTGTTGATATGTTCTCTAAAAGACCTCTATATTGTATGGGCTACTGAACAAAGCTGTGCCCCACCCCTGCTGCCAGAAGATGCAGTGGCTGCTACAGTTCTAACTTTGAAAGCTGATCTCTGCTGGCTCTCACTCTTTCTAGAGAGGAACCTTTCCCTGCCCTCTGGAGAACCTCTTTCTGATGTCTGTGAGTGGCCACCCTTGGCCTCCCTCCCAGCAACTTGGAGAGACAGGTTTAGCCTGGGCAAATAGCTCTGGGAAGGTCCAGGAACTAGATTCCTTCCTCAGCCATGGGTGATGGCTACATTTTGTAAGGAGAATGGGGACTGAAAGACCCCATTAGTTGCAAGGGAAAACACCCCCAGAAAAGGGGAAAAACTGAGAAATAAGCTGAGCAAGATAGAATAAAAACAGTTTGGCTAGCTTACTTTTAAACTAACAGTTAAATTACTGTCTGGGCAGCTTCTGATTTTACTGGAAGCCTGGCTGTAAGGGATACAGCTTACAAACACACTTGCTGAATCTGTAAGCTCTCTGAAGAACAGGGGCTGTAGTAGAAGCTACATGCAAGGCCTGGAAAGGAACATTAACCAGGCTGACCCCTGCCCAGTCAACAGTCAGAGCAAATATCCATTGTGGGAGTTTGGATAATAGCCAGGGCATAGATCAAGGGAACAGCTTGAGCCCTGAGATATAGGCAGGAAGGCTTGTCCCCAACCATGGAGGGTAATATCTCTGGGTGGAGATAAGGGAAAAATTTCTCCTTTCCATCAATTCTTTAGAGGAGAAGTGACGCTACCACGTTTGCTCCACAGAGAAGCTAGAGGAGTCTAACGTCCCCAAGGAATCTGTGTGCATGACCACAAATAGAAGGCTGACCTACACAAGCCTCAGGTTTCAGATTTCTCAAGGCTTCTCAGACCCTTAAAGTTAATGATACAAGAAAAGAACTAAGATAATGATACAGAATAAGAACTAACATGCTTATTCAGAGAAATGCTGACATTTTTTCCTCCCTTCCTCAGCTTACCTTTTCAGTTAAATGAGAAAATAGTCTTCAATAAAAGCTGGGTGGAATAAACACTCAGGACCACTTGTTGGTGCCCCACAAGCTAGCAGTGGTCCTCTATGTCCCACCTTTGAAAACTCTATTCTGCATGTCCTGTCTCTATCTCTCACTGCTTTTAATTTCATTTTTCCCCCAGTCAATTGCCACTGGTTCCACTGTAGGACCTTGGAACATTTTACTTAGTCTGTAGCCAGGACTCTGGGGGTAGAGGAAGGACCGTGGATTCTACGCACTTTTTTATGCTGCCAAAGCAGTTCAATTGGAACTCTTGGCAAGAACTGTGACACCATGGATTCTTATTCTCCAGCCATCACTGGATGCAGCTGAACGTTCACCCCTAATTTAAATTTGTTTGCACAAGTGGAGGTTAGCACCATGAGGGACAGGAACAGTGGGTCTACTCCTAAATTCCCCTCCTCCAGCTTTCACCAGCAGGGGTGGGGCTGTTATTGTTTTTACCTCAGAAACTCCACCAAAATACTGCAGCTCCTTTAAAATAGGTGGAGGACAGGCTGACACCAGGACAGAATCAGGTTGTACTATCTAAGCAAAGCCTGGCTCTCAGAGACTCTTTCTGCAGCCCTGAAAGGGAGCTTCATGAGACAGTATGGGAAAGGCCACAAGCATAAGGTCCAGCTTATTGGTGAAGAAGTGGTAAGCACCATTTCCTAGGGTCCCAAGATTTGGTGTCACCCTGAGTTGTCAAATAGGTCTGTATGTTGCCCCCTAAAGATTCCCAAATACATTATGTCTCAATAACTGTTCAAAGACAGCCTAACATTTTTACTACAAAAATTAACATTAAAAAAAAGCTGAAAATACTCATGGGGAGGATCCATCAGAAGAATTCAGGCAAAGTAAAAAGTCAGAGTAGATTAACTCCCCCAAAAGATCATAAGGGAGGTACAGCAGAAAATACTACCCATAGAGAAATTGCTGAAATGGAGAAGAAAAAATTTTAGAAATTGAAAGTAAGACTTTTGAAGTATCCCAATCATTCAAAGAGGGAGAAAAAAAAATAAGAGAACAAAAACAGAATATTCCCTGAGAAAGTTATGGAATTATTCTAAAAGATCAAACATCTGAATTATAGGGATCCCTAAAGGAGAAGATGGTCCTAAAAGCACTGATGCTCTACTCTAAGACATCACAGTGGAGAATTTCCCAGGCAATACGAGAGACACAGAAACCCAGATAGTAGATAGTTTCAGAACCCCATCACAGCTCAATCCAAACAAAGCATCTCATAGACACATTGCAATTAACTTTAAATATTGATATTCATATTATAAATGTCAACTTTTCATATTGATATTGATAACTTTACATATTGATATTCATATTGTAAATATCAACTTTTCATGTTGATATTTAATATGAAAAAGAAAATCCTGAAAGCAGCCAGTATTAAGAAAAAAATTTTACTTACAAAGGGAAAAATATCAGGATGACTGCCAATCTTCCAGCTGAAACTTTTCAAGCCAGAAGAGGATGGTCATTAGCCTTTAACCTTCTTAAACAAAACAGTGTTTAGCCCAGAATCCTGTATCTTGCTAAACTGAGTTTCATTTATGATGGAGAAATCAAATATTTTACTAACATGCAAATGCTGAGGAAATTTGCCATAACCAGACAAGCTCTAGAGAAAGTACTCAGATTCATTCTGCAAACTGACTGGTACAATGGTCCATCACCAAAGTAAACACATTTAGAAATTAAAAAAACTAAGCCTCACTTCTGCAATGGTGCAAGCGAAAAAAAATAAGACCTCTGAAAAATGAGATGACCAAAACTCCACCATATCTATTGATTCTCTCAATAAATGTGAATGGCTTTAATTCCCCACTAAAGAGGCACAGGGTGGCTGACTGGATACAAAAGCTCAAGCCCAAAATCTTCTGTCTCCAAGAAATACACCTAAGCTCTAAGGATAAAACAAGACTCAGGGTAAAGGGATGGAAAACAATAATTTAGGCAAATGGAAATCAGAAATAAGCAGGAATTGCAATCTTATTTGCAGATACAATTGTTCAAATCAACAAAAATAAGGGAGGATAAGGATGGACACTACAAACTCATCAAGGGAAGTGTACAGCATAAAGAGATTTCAATAATTGACATTTATGCACCGAACCTAAATACTCCTCCATATATAAAACAAACCCTAAATGATCTGAACAATATGATATCTTCCTGCACCATAATAGTTGAAGATTTTAACACTCTTTTGATAGTACTGGGCAGATCCTCCAAGCAGAAACTAAATAAAGAAATAAAGCACTTTAACACAGCCCTGTAGAAAATGAACTTAATAGACTTTTACAGGACATTTGATCCTGACAAAACCGCATGCACATTCTTATCAGCCCATGTATCATCCTCCAAATTGATTATATCTCAGGACATAAACCTAAACTTAACAAATTCAAAACAATAGAAATTATTCCTGTATATCCACAGACCATCACAGAATAAATGCTAAACTCAACAGTAACAAAAATCTTCATACCCAATTAAAGTCACGGAAACTAAATAACTTTATGCTAAATGACAGCTTGGTTAAGGACAAGATTAAGAAGGATATCATTAGATTTATTTTTTTTCTTTTCCCTTTTCTTTCCTTTCCTTTCCTTTCCTTTTTTTGAGACAGATTCTCACTTTGTCACCCTCAGTAGAGTGCTGTAGCATCATAGATTACAGCAACCTCAAACTCCTGGGCTCAAGCGATTCTCCTGTCTCAGCCTTCCAAGTAGCTGTGACTATAGGTGCCTACCATAATGCCCAGCTAAAGGAGGATATTATTAGATTTCTTGCACAAAATGAATGAAATCACAAGCTATCAAACCTTCTAGGATACTACAAAGGCTTTCCTAAGAGGGAAATTTATAGCATTAGATGGTTTCATCAAGAAAACAGAAAGAGAGCAAATCAACAATCTAGTGGGCAAGCTTAAGCAACTGAAAAAAGAAAACAACCCTACCCCAAACCCAGTAGAAGAAAAGAAATAACCAAAATTAGAACAGAATTAAATGAAATTGATAACACAAGAATCATTTGGAAGATCCGTGTAACAAATGATGGTTCTTTGAAAAGATTAATAGAATCAATAAACCTTTGGCCAGACTAACCAGAAACATAAAAGTAAGATCTTTAATAACTTCAATCAGAAATGAAAAAGAGGGAGATAATAACAGATACCACAGACATATAAAAGATCCTCAACAAGTACTACAAAATATTCTATGCCCCAAAATATGAAAAAGAAAAGAAACCATCTGTGGACCAAATGGTTTCACACCAGAATTCTACCAACCCTTCAAATAACTAGTACCTATATTTCAGAACCTATTCCAAAACATAGAGAAAAAAAGAATCCTCCCCAATACATTCTATAAAGCACATAAATATTACCCAGATTCCAAAGCCAGGAAAGAACTCAACAAAAAAAGAAAAGTTTTAGGCCAATATTATTAATGAGTACAAAAATATTCAATAAGATCCTAGCAAACAGAATACAGTGACACATTAAAAGAATTATACATCATTATCAAAAGGGTTTTAATACCAGGGAAGCAAGGTTGTTTAACTTACATAAATCCATAAACATAATTTGCCACATAAACAAAATCAAAAACAAAGACCATATGATTCTCTCAATTGATGCAGAAAGGTCTTTTGACAATATCCAGCATCCTTTTTGGACAAGAACACTGAAGAAAATAGGCTTAGGTGGGACATTTCTTAAACTGATAGAGACCATCTACAACAAACCCACAGCCATACAGAAGGGAGTAAAACTGAAAGAATTTCCACTAAGTACTAGAACTAGACAAGGATGACCAGTATCACCACTTCTATTCAACATACTGTTGGAAGTCCTAGCCAATGCATCAGGCAAGAGAAAGAGATTAAGATTATTCAAATGGAAATAGAGGAGGTCAAATTCTCACTTTTTTGCAGACAACACGATCTTATGCCTGGAAAACCCCAGGGACTCAACCATAAAGTGGTCTTAGAAGTGACCAAGAAATATAATAACATCTTGAGATGCAAAATTAATGTCCACAAATCAGTAGCCTTCATACATGCCAAAAATAGTCAAGCTGAGAATAAAGTCAAAGACATAATACTTTTTACAGTAGTTCTAAAGAAGATTAAAAACCTGGAAATAGGGCAGTATCTGTGGCTCAGTGGGTAAGGCGCCAGGCCCATATACCAAAAGTGGAGGGTTCAAAACCAGCCCTGGCCAAACTGCAACAATTTTAGCCAAGCATTGTGGTAGGCACCTGTATTCCCAGCTACTCGGGAGGCTGAGGCAAGAGAATCGCCTAACCCCAGGGGTTGGAGATTGCTATTAGCTGTGATGTCACAGCACTCTACCGAGGGTGACAAAGTGAGACTCTGTCTCTAAAAAAACAAACAAACAAACAAAAAATCCTGGGAATATATCTAACAAAAGATGTAAAAGATCTCTATAAATAGAACTATGGAACCCTGAGAAGAGAATAGCAGACGATATTAACAAATGTAAGATCATACCATCAACATCATTAAATGTCCATATTACCTAAAATGAACCACAAATTTAATGGAATCCCTTTCAAAGCACCAATGTCATACTTTGAAGAGCTTGAAAAAAAATAGTACTCAATATGGAACCAGAAAGAAAAAGAAAAAAAAAAAACAGGCTCAGCGCCCATGGCACAGTGGTTACAGTGCCAGCCACATACACTGAGGATGATGGGTTTGAACCCAGCCCAGCCCAGCTAAACAATAATGACAAGTGCAAGAAAAAAAAAATAGCCAGGTTGAGGCAGGTGCCTATATTGCCAGCTACTTGGGAGGCGGAGGCAAAAGAATCACTTAAGCCCAAGAGTTTGAGGTTGCTATGAGCTGTGACACCAAGGCATTCTACTGAGGGCAACATAATGAGAATCTGTCTCAAAAAAAAAATAGCCAATACAATTTTAAGAAATAAAAACAAATTTGGAAACATCACGTTACCAAACTTCAGGTTACACTACTGGTCTACAGTCATAAAAACAGCATGGTACTGGTGAAAAAATAGAGATAGATATCTATGTAACAAAATAGAGAATAGAGAAACTAGAAATGAATCCAGCCACATATCATCACCTGATCTTTGATAAACCAAACAACATATGCAATGGAGAAAAGAATCCCTATTTAATTAACAGTGCTATGGGCACTAGCTAGCCACATGTAGAAGACTGAAAAAGGACCCACATCTCTCACCATTGACAAAAATTGACTCTCATTAGATAAAAGTTTTAAATTTAAGACATGGAACAATAAAAATTCTAAAAGAGAATGTGAGAAAAACACTTGACAAAATTGGCCTGGGAAAAGATTTTATGAATAAGACCCCCTTGACAACTGCAGTAACTTCAAAAATAGATAAATGGGACATGATCAAGCTAAAAAGCTTCTGGACAGCTAAGGGGGCCACAAGTAAAGCAAACAGACATCCCTTGGAATGAGAGAAGATATTTGCATGCTATGAATCTTACAAAAGGCCGATAACTACAATCTACAAAGAATTCAAATTAATCAACAAGAAAAGAGCAAACAACCCCATTTATAAGTGGGCAAGAGACTTTAATAGAAACTTCTCTGAAGATGACAGACAAATGACCAAAAAACACCTGAAAAAAATAGTCATTATCCCTAATCATCAGAGAAATCAAAATCAAAAGCACTCTGAGATATTACCTAACTCCAGTGAGATCTGCCCAAATATGCAAATGCTGGTGTGGATGGAGAGAAGGGAACATGTTTGCACCGGTGGCAGAGTTGCAAACTAATACAATTTCTATGGAAAGAAATAATGGAGAATTCTCAAAGAACTAAATGTCAACCTTCCTTTTGATCATACAGTCCCATTGACAGGTATCTACCCAGAAGAGCAAAACCCATTTTACCACAAGGACACTTGCACCAGAATGTTTATTGCAGCTCAATTCATAATTGCCAAATCATGGAAGCAACCAAATTCTCATCACCCCACGAATGGATTAAAAAATTGTGGTTTATGTATACCATGGAATACTACTCAGCCATAAGATGAAGACTTTACATATTTTGTGTTTACCTGGATGGAGTTAAAATACATTCTTCTTAGTAAAGTATCTGAGGAATGGAAAATAAAAAGTCAAAGTACTCAATACTAATATGAAAGTAATATATAAACAACTATATGCTCACATGAAAGGAAAAACACAAGTATAGTCTAGCAAGGGGGGGGAGGGAGAAGGAGGGAGAGCAATTGGCAGGAGGAAGGAGGGCAGTTGGTGGGATTTCACCAATATCACAATGCAATGGTGTTCAGCACACCCCCTGGATGAAAGACTCTTCTACAACTTAAACTTTAACTTGGAAGTGAGAACAATGTAATGATCTAAAAAATGTGTTCCCTCATATTAATTCAAAATAAAAAAATAAAAAATTTGGAAAAGAAAAATGGAAGAAATTAGAACAGAAAATTGTATCATTGGAATGGTATAGAGAGGCCAGAAATGGATCCTTGGTTAAACTGATTTTTAGCAAAGACACAAAACAAATTCAATTTGGAAAAGAAAGACTTTTAAACAAATGATAATGTAACAACAGGGTAAATATATAAAGCAAAAAAAAAATAAGCCTCAATCCCTACCTCTCATCATATGCAGAAAATAATTTGAGATGTATTATACACATAAACAGAAAACTCAGATCATAAAATCTTTAGAAATAAAATATAGTGGACTATCTTCTTCTTTCTGGAGTAGAAAGTCTTCTTAAGAGGCCCTGAAGCATACTTACCGCACATACTCGAGTATAAGCCGACCCGAGTATAAGCCGACCCCCTTAATTTTACCCTAAAAACTGGGAAAACTTAGTGACTCGAGTATAAGCTAAGGTGGAAAATGCAGCAGCCACTGGTAAATTTCAAAAATAAAAATATATACCAAAAATAATTACAATAATTGAGGAATCAGTAGGTTAAATGCTTTTCAATATTTATTGCTAAAGAAAAACTGTAAACTAGCAACAACAACTTTAAAACTTTAAATAAAGTGCAGAAAACCATAGCTTAACAGGTAATCAAGCTAAATC
>CAUYPK010031120.1:0-27507 GCA_963574355.1 Loris lydekkerianus
TACCTGGTGATTCCTAGAACACTCTGACTTCAGCACACCCTCCTCCATCTCAGCTTAGGAAGGGGGCCAGGACATGTCCACTCACTGTGATAAGGGAATTTCTAACTGGCAGAGAGTGAGAGGCAGAGGCAGAGGCAGAGGCAGAGGAGAAGAGCCGTGCTCCAAGCGCAGCACCAGGAGCCAAGAGCTGGGAGAGGCACTGACACCGCCGGGCCAAGAAGCCCAGAGCTACAGAGGCTGCAGGTTCAGGAGCTAGAGGGTGATGCCGAACGGGACAAGGAGGGTTACTGGGTAATGGTGTGGGCACAGATCACAGACTCTGAGCAGTTCAAAAACTGAATGGTGGTCTGAAAAAAGCAGCAGTAAGAAAAGTGTGTCCACAAAAGGTAATCGATGAACAGGACGCTAGCTCACGCTGGGGAACGCAGTTTGGAGTCTTTGCAGATGGCAGCCAGAGTCAGAGGAAACAGAGACAGGGGCCAGGTTGTGTGGAGGAAACAGGTGCCTCCTACAACAAGAAGTGATGGTTAGGGGTGCCAGAGCTGAATGGGTATGTTAAGGAATTTTTTCAAGCTGACTAATGTCATGCTGACAACTTGGAAGGAGCCGCGGAAAGAGTATTTTCACCAGGAAAATCAGCAAATGCTACCAAATGGATCACCATAACTCCAGTGAGCTGAAAACCTTCACCCATTCACCCCTGGCCAGAACCTATTTTTAGAGGTGCAGGTGCTGTCAGTGATCACACTGCAACACCACCAGTAAATGGGTCCTTTCGTGGACTGGTGGGGAGGGCAAAGAACGCCAGGCATGCGTCGTGGGAGGGAGACAGAGGGCAAAGGCAGGACCTGCACTGCTCTTCAGAGCTTCTGGGAAGTCCCACCAGGAAGCCCAGACCACGCAGGTGGAGACAGCTGCAGCACCTGGCTGCACTCTGGGCCTGGTCACAGCATCGTGGGTGGCCGCAGCATCGTGGACTAAACACAGAGAAGCCCTCTCTGGGCATGAGCTTATGTAGATGCAGGATGCTGGGAGGAAAGGGCAGCCGGCCAGTGGGAGGCCCCGGAGCCGGTCAGAGACAGCAGAGCACCAAACAGGAAGCACTTGGGTTCCAGTCTCAGGAGATAGTGAGCCCGCTGCTCTGCCACTGCCCTACGTACGGAATCATACTTTCAGGGGCCCGGGCTGAGTCTGTGGCCCTAATTAACCCAATTAAGTGGGAATTGTTGGCTTCCAAGGGCAGATACCATTCTCAGGAAGAGAATTTAGAAAATACCCCTTATTTGGCTGTCATTGGCAGGCAACATTTCATGGAACAGTCTATTAATTATCACCATTGCTGAAAGAAAGAGTTCTAGCTAGCGATGGAAATTGCAAATACCTAAAGTGATTCTTGAGATAAATGATGCAAATTACACTTAGTATTCAAAAGAAGAGAAAGCACTCCTGCAAGAAGGCCCCCGGGGCCTGAGCTCTAAGAGCTGCTGAATTCTGCTCTCACGTCCTGTCTTGTCCTCTCTCCTCTCGGTAGGTGTCCTCATTTCTGTGTTACAGAGGAAGAAATGAGGCCCACACTCCCGTGGCTCAGATGAGGCAGGGTCAGAATTCAGACCCAGGTCTATTTCTATTCCTCTTCCTTCACAGGCCCTCAAAGTTTCAGAAACTGTGTCTGCAACTTCCATTTTGGTCAGCTGCTCTACCAAGAGGCCAGGCAAGAGGAATAATCACCTATCACAGAGTTTCGTGCGTGGAAGAATCCACACTCAGGGAGCAGGAAATCCAGAGTACTGCTTTAGCTTTGATTTACATTTGATCGACGTGTGCCCATGCAGCCTGGCCTCGGCACTCCCAGGCTCCCTCCAGGGCTGGGCTCCCACCCTGGTCCATCTGACAGGGCCCAGGCGGGCACTCGAACAGGGGTTATTCTCATCACAAGGGCAGCATCTGCTTTGAATTCAGGGCCTCATATTCTCCACTCCTCTCACTCTGTCCTGAAAGCCTGGCTGCATGGGGTCTGCTGGCTCCTCCTCTTCTTCCTAACAACAGTCCCATGGGGTGGGTGTGGGGGAACCTCAACCAGTGAGCACATTAGCTCCAATTATTGCTCAGGCAACGGGGGTCAGCAGATTAGAATTGGTCTGGGTAACAGGCTTGGAGTTCAGCAGGTTTCCCAGGGCACTTCACACACCCTGGTTTAAACAACAAAAGACATCTGCAGGCATGACATGCCTTACTGACAGATGCATCCCTTCCACTAAGCCACAGGACAGTGCCAGGAAAAGTTACCCTCACTTTACAGATGCAGAGAGCCTTGAAGGCAGACAGGCCTAACCTTAGGCACCTGCAGGACGCTGCAGGGGCCACGTTCTCTCTCCAGCTACGCCTCTCACACAGGAGATGGACCATCGCTGCTACTAATTAGGGTGCCAAGCACACAGTCAAGAAAGGTGGCAAACTGGTGCAGATTCACCTCAGCCTGTGTGCGGTCCACTTATTTGCTATAACACAATGTGGAATAAAAACTGACAATTTTAAAAAACAGAAAAGATTTTTAAATTATATTATTTAGTTAAAACCAATGTTTTACTTCAAAAGAATAGTATAATTGCCGTTAGGCCTCTTTGGGGGTGGGGGGCAGGTCTAGTGTATCTTATATAAATATGGCTTACATTTATGCCACCCTAAAAAATAAATCTGCAATGAGAATTACACTCAACTAGAAAAGCCAACATGGTCTTGTCAGCCTGGACAAATATCACAAACAGCTTCAAAATCCTCTGTTTCCTCTCTTGTGAAATGGAGAACACAGTGGCTTCCCAGCAGGGCCCAGCAGGGCTGCCCCAGTGCCCTAGCAAGACACTGCAAGGAACAGAGAGCCACAGGGCAAGGCTCCAGGCTGCTGACATACGTCCTACTTAACAGTGGCTTCATCCTATAGACTGCCTTCAAGTTCAAGAAAGCCCCAAAAGTCCACAATTAATGCTGCTGCCTGGGGCCTAGGTTATTTTAGATTTAAAAATCTTAACTTCTATACAAATAATAACCATCAGTGTGCACATAAAAAGCCACAGGGGGCTTGCTGATTTGAACATGGACCCAGAGCCATGCTTTGGGACGTGGCTTCTGCTGCTGGGAATTCTCACAGTGGGGCCATTCACTCCCCAGACTCTGGGCCTCAGGGATAACAATTCCTGGAGGAAAACAGCCATAGCTATAAACACTATGGGACTCCCACTGTCCTGGGGGACACCATTTAGTGAGGTGACAGGGGTGAGGTTACTGCCTCTTCTAATTTGGAAGGTAGAAAAAAAAATAACAATTAAAGACATCTACCAGGACTGGGCTCTTACAGAAACGGGACAAAAGTGCCTCCAAAAAGCATAATTTAAAGATGCTTAGGCAATTCTTCTAACATCAGTGACAACCTAGGAAGAAAAAAAGACACGGAAGCAAGCAGTATGTCCTTCTGCAGGGGCCTGGACAATCAGGTGTGGCACATCCAGACAGGGGAAGATTACTCAGCTATAAAGGAATGAGCTACTACCAAGTCTCATGAAAAGACACGGAGGAGCCCTAGATGCGTATCACTACGTGAAGGAGGCCAGTCTGAAAAGGTTCCGAGAATTCCGACTCCATGACATTCTGGAAAAGACAAAACTGCGGAGCCAATAACAAGATCCAGGGTTGCCAGGACTTAGCATGGGAGAAGATGAGAACTTAGAGCGCAGAGGACTTCAGGGCAGTGGGCGACTCCGTGACACACGTCATGGCAGATACATATCATCGTATACACACTCGTCCCAACCCACACCCAGAGTGAACTCCAGCATCAACTGGGGACTTCAAGTGACAAGGGCGAGTCAATGTAGGTGCACAGGTTGCCACAAACACACCACTCGGGGTCAGGGATGCAAATAGTGGGAGACTGGGGAGGGGGAGGTGTCTCTGTCTGTGTGTGCACGTCTGTGAGTTCTCTGCACTTTCCCCTCAATTGTACTGTAAACCTAAAACTGCTCTGAAAATAACATCTATTCATTTCAAAAACAATTTTAAAAGTCAACTGTCAAACATTAAAATACATAAACCTACACACACACAGTTCGGCAAATATAGATGAGGAGCCGCGATCGTCAGACAGAATGGGACTCCCACTGTCCTGGGGGACCCAGCTTAGTGACTGGCCTAGAACAAAACTCAGGAAATGCTGGTTGAATTACCCGGCTTTACGATTAACCACCACCACCCTCCAAGGGGTGGGGAAGGAAGAGGAAGGATGTGTCAACATCTGCTGGGACGAGATGGCAGAGAGGCAGAGCCCAGTTTGGCCCCGGGGCCTGGGGCACGATGGCTGCTGGTCTTAGGCAGGGTGTGCACCTGCTCACTCCCATATCTGTCACCTGTAAGAGGAGCCAGAAGAGGACCCCTGAAAGGGCTGTGTGACAAGTAATCGGCACGTTCCTGAGAGTCCCTCTGCAGAGCGGGCTGATCTGTCCTTCTGAGCACACAGCATAAACCAGTCCATGGCTAGACACTGAGATGTGCACTCATGCCACCCCTAAACTGCCCAACCCCTGTTCAGATGAAGAGGCTGAACTTCATCAGAAGAACGATGTTGCCCAAAGGTAGACAGAGGCCAGGAAAGTGATGAACACACCAACAACAGAAGAGCTCTGTGCAGGCACAGCCAGGCTTCCTATTTTTAGTTATGAAAAGTTTCTTGGTCCTTCTTTTTTAACTAACAAACTCAGGTGGTTTTGTTCTTAGGAAAAAATACATTAAAATGCCACTACTCTTACCCCCTTGGGGAGGTGACAGCAGACACCCCATGTTAAATGCAGTTGCACTGAGTACTGCCTGCCACATTCCTCCACCTCGAGCAGGGGGCACACCAACCCTGCTGAGGACGCTGCCTCCACGGCCACCGCGCTGGCAGGGAACTCAGGCCCCCGCAGTGAGCAAAGCAGAATTGCTTGGTGGGATCCTGGAAAGTGAGGCTTTGAGGCCATGGGGATGACAAGGTCTGGACACAGAAGACTAAACAGCCCAGGGGTATCCGGTGGCTGAGAGCTCAGTGCTCAGCAAAGCGGCAGCTCCTCCCGGCCTCTGTCTGAGCACATAGGTGAGGAAGTCCAACACAGAAACACACACTGACAGCCGAAGCCCCAGCATGGTTGACAAAGAGCTATGGGCAGAAGGAAGAGAGGCTGCCCCAGGCCAGCACCTCGGGGGCAGGGCTGGGAGGTCTCAGACAGATGCCAGAACACAAGACGAGCATAGCCTTCATCAGGGGATGGAGATGAGGGGTCGAGAATTCTTGGGCATCCTTCACAGGAGAGAAACTGAGACACAACCAGGGACAGCGAGCCCTGAGCCAGGTGGGGGAAGGGCTACCCCTCCTCTGTTTCAGAGTAGCTGGCCTAGTGCGGGACTTTGCAGGAAGCATAACAGGCTCTGAGGGCAAAGGAGCGAGGTAGCTGCAGGGCCTCAGCTCTGATGCGGGTCCCTGAAGACGGCACAGAACCAAAGAGCCCATGAAAACAACAAAAGCTTCAAAATGCAGCATCTGTGAATCCCGGACCCCAGAAGCTACATCATTTCACCTCTCCGGGTCTCAGGTTTCTACCTGGACAAGGTCAGGGAGCTCAACCTCTGGGAGACGGCAGGCCTCCTAAACTGGCAGCTGTAGCTCTGCTCATTCAGGGAGATGCAGCTATCTGATGATAAAGGTTAACAGCCAGACATATAAGTTAATGGTTAAAACTTGTCAGTTAAGCCATTGGATGTCTGCTGACGCCCGGGACAAATGTCTGTGGATAGTTTCTCAAGAAGCCGTAAACCTGGGTCATACATTTTTTCTGTAGCAGAGAGGCACCGCCCAGAGACCACGTCTTCACCCCAAGCCTGTCTGGGCCAACACGGGGATCATGGATGCAGCAAAGGCCCCCAAAGTGACAGGAGGTGAGGGCACACGCTGCGTGGGTGACAGAGGTAGAGGGGATCTGCTGACGTCCCCAGGACCGGCAAGCAGGCCCAGCCTGTCTGGGACGCGGTCTCCCCAGGAAAGACAGCAGCAAGCGTCTCACCAAGTCCTCCTCAGACAGCAAGCTGAAGTGTAGGTGAAGGGTCCTGGCTTGGGCAGCCGCCCAAATGGAACACAAGGGCAGGGGGAGAGGGGACACCTACAGGAGCTGAGAAGCTGGACAGAGCCCAGGACTCCTCTCCTCTCGCTGCATTCCCCTCCTGTGAAACCTGAAAGGTGGCTTCCCTCCCCCCAAGGGGAGGCAGCCCCAGTGCTCCTGTATTGTACATGCAAAACGACGCACATCTGGAGCCCAAAGGCCAGGAGGCTGGGCATTCCTTGGGCTTCACAGAAGGACCAGCTACGAGGGCTCCTCACCCTTATCCCATGTGTGTGTTTCAGCTTGACAAACTTGTGTTTGGTCCCTATGTAGAAGCGTTAAGTTTGAAAAAACATTACCTGGAGGGCTACAGAAACTCTGACAACTCTAGATTACACTCAGTACCTTACACAAAGTAGCTCTCTACTGACCAGGCATGTGGGCAGAAGTGAAGGGGCCAGGGGCTGGGGCAGCGCGGGTTGCAAGGATGAGCCCCATGTCCTGGGGCTCCCCTCCCCCCGACCTAAGCTCCAAAGATGCCCCTGCATTCCCCTCAGTGGGGACACCACCCAGCTCCCCTTCCTCCTTGTATCTCCTCCCAGTGTCTACACCTTCCTAAACTGGCCCATTTCTGCTACTTCCCTTCTCAGTCTTGGCAATGAGTCAAGTGATGCCTGGAAAAACCAAACTCATGATGCCCAAACGGTCGCTTCCACACGGCCCAGTGAGTAAGCACAGCACTCCAGTAAGCAAGACAGTTGAAATCCCAGACCCTCAAGTCATTGTACATAAATTATCTGACTTCCCTAAAACTTGTATCATTGAGGTAATCATAATCAACAGCTAAAAGAAAGTAATTTTTCTGTGCATTTTAGAGAACTATTGTCTATTTCACACATGAAGAAACTGCAGTTCAGAGCCTGTCTTCTTAGTGCATTCAGACTGCTATAACAAAATATATTAGACTGGGTGGCTTCTAAACAACAAGAATTTAGTTCTCACAGTTCTAGAGGCTAGAAGTCCAAGGTCAAGATACTAAGATACTAATAGATATGGTGTCTGATGAGGGCTTCTGGGTTCTTAGCTGGCACCGCCCAGCTGTGTCTGCAAGTGGCTGAAGGGGTAAGGGGCCCCCTGGGGCCTCTTTTCTAAGGGTACTAATCCTCTTCAGTCCCTGCCCTCATCCCTATAACCCTATCACTTCCCCAAGGCCCTACTTCCAAATATGTTCCTCTTAGGAGTAGGTTTCCACATGTGAATTTGGAGGAGACATAAACATCCAACCACAGCAAAGGGGACTAGATTAGTTTCAGCAACAAAAAGGCCCCACTGGGTCCAAAGTCCAGGTCTCTGCCTCCATCTGCCCACTGAGACACACAGCCTGGCCCAAGGGGACTGGCTGATGGCTCAGGATGGCTTCCAGGGGCCCCGACTATGGCTCAGTCTCCCTGCCTGAGCTCCCAGATGACAGCTCAGGCTCCGTTTCGGCAAGATGGTCTCCTCACATCCTCAGAGCCATGGAGGGGGCAACATGGCCTGGATCACAGCCTGTCATGGGGGCCACACCCTCCAGAACACACACAGAGCCCTGGCCTCTGTGGCTTCTTCAGGCCTGTGAACACAGGCACAAGTTACCCCACTCCCAAGGGGATAGCGGGGGATGCTGTAAAGGGGGGTTATGAAGTACATACCTGCACCAGGTTATGGGTCTGCCATGAGACCAAAGCTTCACAATCTTCCAAGAAACATGGATGCACACTTATCTAGGGAGCCCACACGGTAATATACGTACACACAGTAATCAAACACCTAAACCCAAGTGCAATAATGTGGGAGAAGCCAGAGCTACATTTCAGTTCCTTGAAGACCAAGTTGCTCCCCCACCCTCACACCCGCACCACCCCCAGCAGGAGCTGCTGAGAATTTATGGCCCTCATATCCCCAACAACGCTGGCATTATATTTTTGGAATGAGAAGGTGCTTTGTTATTGCCGGTGGCATTCTCTCCTGCCGTTCAAAGCTGTATTATCAAAAAAAAAAAAAAAAAGAATAGGGATACATTTCCCCCCCACTGTGATCTGATAGGAGTAAAAGCTTATCGTCCCTCAGCAAACTGGCAATTGCTGTGGTTAGAAATTCCATATTCAGTGAGAGTTGAGGCTCGTGGAATATTCTTTGAACTAAAGAATTCAATCTCCTAAGCAGCCCACGGTGGGCTCCATTTAAAGAAATGGAAAGAACAGTGGCTCATCTCTGCAGCTGCAGCCCAGGAGGTGGCCAGGCCCAGTGAGACAGGGACTGACAGCCCATCCCCTCCTCCCACGCCTGTGGGGTGATGAGGTGCAGGCTCTGAGGACAAAGGGTCACCAGCACTGAGACCCCAGGGTGAGTGGCACACACATCCTCCCAGGGAAAGGGAACCTCCCCAAGTCTGAAAAACTCCCCCAAACTGGATCTTCCCCACTCACCACTGCATTCAGAAGCCCCACTCCCCCACGACCCCTTCAACCCGAGGTACATGGCACCCACCAAGAAAACAACTGTGAAATAACCTAAAACAGAACCCGGCAGAAATCAGCCACACCTAGAAACATGTGGGCAAGAAACCCCGCCTCAGCTGGAAAAGGGGAAGGGGATGGAGACTGAGAGCAGAAGTGCTCCCAGCAGGCCCCAGGAGGGTGTGAAGGGCACCCATGCAGCACCTGGAAAGAAGAAGGGCAAGGAGGCATGAGGGAGGACGGAGGGTACTGGTTTGAGGCCGGGAGGTGGGAGTGGCAGGGGCTGTGTCAGCCTCTCTGCTCCTGCACCTGCTCAGCGGTCTCCACACAAAGACTTTAAAAAGAAAAGCTATTTAATCTCTTGGGAAAAGAAACAGGACTGGACAAGTCTAATTCTTCCAACTTTGTGTGTGCACACACGTGTTCATGTATGTGTATGTGAACATATGTGTGTTTATGTGTGCACATGCACGTGTGTGTGTATGTGAATGTAAGCATATATTTGTTTGTGTGTGCACACGGGTATGTGAACATGTGTGTTTGTGTATGCACATGTGTATGTGACCATGTTCACATTTGTGTGTGCACGTGTGCAAGCATGTGCATGTTTGTGTGCACACACGTGTGTGTCAGCACGTGCATCTTTGTGCGTGCACTGCACACATGTGTATATGTATGAGCATGTGCATGTTTGCATTTATGCACATGTGTGTGCTTATGCACATGTGTTTGTACACTGCTGGGGGGGGGGGGGGGAAACCAGCCACCAAATCCTTACATGAAAAACACCCACATGCACTGAGTTCCCAGTAACACGAAGTCCATTTCTGCTCAGGGCCTGAGGAGGGGTTGGAAATGCTCGGGAGTGGCTGACCTCTGAGTACTGTAATAGCAGCAAAATCTCAAGAGTCTCAAACTCCATCTCCCCAGACCTACGGCTACAGGCAGGTGGTGGTTGTCCTGCTGGGACAACTGAAAGTCTATGGGATGACACGCTGCAGCGTCACTGCAAACTGAAACCAAACTTCAAACATGTGGAGATGCAGACTCCATTCCTAGGAAATCTGGGGGTGAAACCCCCACTCCTCGGAAATCTGGGGTACAGACACCATACCTAGGAAATCCACAGTGCAGACACAATACCAAGGAAATCTGGGGCTGCAAATACCATATCTAAGATATATGGGGGTACAGGCACAATACCTGAGACATTCAGGGGCACAGATACCTTACCTAGGAAATCTGCAGTACAGACAAAATACTTAAGATATCCTGGGGTGCAGATGCCATACCTAGGAAGTCCAGGGTGCAGAAATAATACCTCATATGTCTGGGGTTACATGGG
The DNA here is from genome assembly GCA_963574355.1 of Loris lydekkerianus. Classification (NCBI taxonomy): domain Eukaryota; kingdom Metazoa; phylum Chordata; class Mammalia; order Primates; family Lorisidae; genus Loris; species Loris lydekkerianus. Next base: position 9,963 of record CAUYPK010031120.1, read on the forward strand.
CCACATCTAGGTATCGGGGTGGGGGGCAGACACAATATCTAAGATATTCAGGGATACAGATGCCATGTCTAGGATATCTTGGCGTACAGACACCGTGACAGGGAGAAAACCCTGTGCTTTTTCCTCGGGGTGTCCATCACTCCCTGCATACCATTTCCAGGCCACCTGACTTCTCCACTGATCAAAGCTCTAATCCCAAAGGGACACAGGCAGGTGTCCAGCACTCTAGGGGGCCACTGGACAATCTAACCTCTCCAGGGACTCAAAAGTTCAGCATGACCACCCCTACTCCAGGGTCCCCAGAACTCAAGGACAGCTAAAAACTCTAACCCATCTATATACAACTATCTTAGGAAGTGACATCAACAAAGTCCCCCTGGTCAGGCAAGTGCCCTGGCCACTGTCCATGCCTCCCCCTCTGCCCAGAGACGCAGCGTGCCAATGCCATGAGAAGCCGGGGATCGTCTGTCGTGGAGAAAGAGCTGGTGACATGGCCAGGAGAAAACTATTGACTTCTTATCTGAAATCAAATTCTCTAGAATTATTTTCTATAATTAAAACCACGGATTTCAAAGCTCTTCAGTTTATTCTTGAGATGAAAAGTATACACCCCATCGAAAAGTATCTACCAGCCATTTCTTTCCGTAAGCGTCTCCTTTCCATGGCCACCATCCAAAGGTACCCCCCCCCCCAAAGTCTATCATTCAACGAAGGCCAACTCAGCTATAAAGAGTCCCACGGGAAAGCAACGGAATGCTTACCTTGGCTTCACATTTCTTGTGGCAGGAATACTTGCAGGCTGGAAAAAAAAAAAGAAAGAATGTGTGTGTGTCAAATAGTCTCTCCAGCAAGACTTTCTTCCTCTCCAAACTCTCTGGATCCTCGACAAAGTCCAGCTTAAAATGCCCATGGGCAGCCTCTCTCTGACTTGTGGCACAGACAGATTTTGGACAGTGGGCAGTGAGAACATGGTGAACAAGAGCTGAGTTACAACCATTCCCCATCAGCGACAGCATAACGGCTGAGGAGGGGACGTCTGGGGAGCAGGGCTTTGAGCCAAATTAGATCCCTGAGGAAGAAAGGCAGTGAACCTGAGCAGTACAAAGCATCGCTGTGTGCCTAGAAATGACAGCTGATCCCTGACAAAAGATATTTGAAAAATACCCCCTAAAAATGAGAATGGAAAATGCCTCCATAAGAGACAGGACAGGAGCTTTTAAATTAGTGACAAAGTCATGTGTTTGATTTCTGCAGAGTTCCCACTTCCGGGCAACCTAAGATCTGACTGTCAGAATAAATTCATGTCTAAATTCCTACAGGAGACTCCTTCAACAGGGGCCATTGTGTGAACCAAGCGGGTCCTGTGTAGGCTTGGAGGTCCTAACAATGCAGACAGAGAGCTGGAACCAATTCAATTTCACAGGCCCTCCCGCCCTCCTGCCCTCCCGGAGGTGCAGCTGTGATGCTGAGGCACGAACCTCCCCCACTCCCACCCCTACCACCTCCACCCTGGGCACACTGCAAGCAGAAGGAGGCTGCAGGGCAAGGAAATGTTCAGAAATGAATAATTCCAGCACAGCCTCCCCTGTGAGCTCTGGCACATTCCCTCATCTCCTCCAAATTTGCCCAAAAGGGCAGAGCTATAGGAGGAGGGGAAGAGACCTAGACTGGGGCTTCCTGTCTGGGCCCCTCTACCTGGGCTGCCCCAGGCAGTACCCATGACTCTGGGCCTCCGTGTCCTCTTACAGAGCTATTGTGGGTCGCACGGAGTCCTGCAAAGGACCCTGCTTTAGAACTACAAAGCAACGTCCACGTGCACAGGTGTGTGGGACCCTGAAGAACACAGCCTCGAAGGCCAAAGTGATGGGTCCCCAATCTCAGCTCTGTGATTCAAGGCCCTGTGGGCTTAATAAACTTTCCACTTCCTATCTGCCACTCTGCTGTCCACGGACTACCAAAATCCTTAAAATTAGTGTAGGGCTAAATGAGAATCAAACAGGTAAGGTCACTTTCCGAGTGCCTAACAGTTATTAGAACTCCAGTATTTACAGCATGGTTGTTATCTTTACAAGATCTACTTTTTAGATTGTCTTTCTATGCCTCTGAGGTTTGTGAGATTGTTCGCAAAGACAAATATTGATTCTACATTTCTTCAAATGAGTACAACACAGGTGACCAGTGATTTCTGAATCAAGAAAGATTTGCCATTGGATAAAAAGGGGCTCCCACACAATATTAAAATCCCAGACAGAAACCAGTCCTGGACAGAGGCCAAGAGGAAGCACAGAGATAAGGACATGGGTAGTTCCAAGGCCTTTGGTCCCTGGGTGATTGAGAGCCAGCAGGGGGAATTCTGCTGTCCCCGCACATGCCCAGCACCATCTGACTAGACCACAACATCCCACGACAGTCAGTCTTGGAGACAGCCTCAGGGTTCCTCACCTTCCGGCCCCCAGGACTCTGTGCAGTCCCCTTCTATACTGAATTAGCCAGCCTGTGTGACAAGGCAGCATGGCAGAAGGGATGGCGTGTGATTTCTGTGGCTAATTTAACATCATAGCTTCTGCCCTCGTCACCAGGATCACTCACAGTGCAGTGAGCCAGGCGTCATGTTGGGAGGACATTCAAGCAGCCCTGTGGAGGTCCACAGAAGAAGAACTGAGGCCTCTCGTCAACAGACAGTCCCAGCGCGCAGGCCACAGACGTGCCACCTGGGAAGAGGGCCACGAGTCCCAGCAAGCCTTCAGATGACGCAGCTTTTCAGAGACCCTGAACAAGCCACCTAAGTCTCAAACTGCAAGTTCATAGAAACAGTGGAAAACAGACATAATAAATGTTTGCTGTTGTGCCTTAGCATTAATTCTGGGAGCCGTTTGTCACGCAACAGGAGATAATTTACACAACATGCCAACTCACACAAAAGAGGGCAGTGGTCAGTGGAAGGGCCGCAATGGTGTGATGCATCCATGATGGATGGCTCCTCCGCCATGGAGAGCCACTGGCCAGCGTTGGGCAAAATCATTAAATTCAATAACCTTAGTGAAGTCACAGAAATTGTCCAGGCATTAAGGCTGTGATCCTGAGAGGTGGAGCTATTATTTCCAACAAGTAGGAAGGAGACTCTGAAAATTTTATGAATGTGTGGACCAAGACTTTCTACCTGAGTGCCGGCAACATGGGGCATCGTCAAGGTAGCAATTCACCCGTCCACCCCTCTGCAGCCCAACTGTGGCTGGCACTGCACCAGGCCCCGTGCAGGACACTTTCCTGTGTGATATCACATTTGCTACCCCTAAGTTGCCCCTCAAGGAGAAATCATGAGGGTGACTCAGCCAAAGTGGCCGCAATGGCCCATGGAAGTGGGGTTCAGCCTGTCCTTGCCTCAAGTCCGGCTTTTCCTCCAGGAGTGTGCTCACCACCCATCCAACAGTGTCCAGGCCCAGGTTCAAATCCTGCCACGCACAGGAAAAGCCCCCACCTCCCATGTCCCCCATGCCCACACCAACTTCAGCTCTTTATTTACCCCTGCCCTATGCCCACCTCCTGGCCCTGCTCAGCTTCCTCCGTGCCTAGAATTCTCCACACCCTCCACACCCACCACTTGTTATAACATCTCAGGGCAATCTCCATATGTCCAGCAAGGGTCAATGTTCATGTGTGCATCACCACATTCTTTCCATAGCAACACTAGCCGCAAAAGCGGACACTCAGTGTCTAAGAGCTTTAACCACAAACCCGAATTGTGACCACACCCTAGGAAGGAGCTACTCATCTTTGCCTCTTTTACCAATGGGAGGCTGGGGTTTGCGGATGAGACACATCTGTGTACAGACCCTGACCTGGTCCAGGTCTGCTTTCAGAAGCCCACTCCCAGGGAAGCCACACACAGCAGAGTCCTCATCACCTGGTCACTACCAGGGGACTCTGAGCTATGAGACGCTGGCAGGAAGGGAAGCCCCTAAAGAGCACTGAGACTTCCCCCCAGGATGCATCCCCAGAGAGCCAGGCCCTGCGAGACAAAACGCACACGTTCACTTTGACCCCAGAAGCGCCGACCCACCTCCTTCACCCACTAGCAGCTTGTCCACTTTGGACTTTTACAGGTGCCCGGCAATTTCCAATTGTATGAATGGTCCTGTGTTACCCAAAGTAGAGGAGCATCATTCTCAGAAAGTGCAGCAGTTCTGCTAAGGAGTGGAATGGGGGCACGTTCTAAAATAGACTCTCCACTCCATTCCCAGACAAAAATCAACAGGCAAATCTCACCATTTCTGGGTCCGTCACCACATGGTTGTTCTAAGGCTATGATTCTGCCTCCCCAAACCATGACTGACTGACTTAAACTTAGATGGTATAAAACAGTTCTGTAAATCTGTTCATCGCATTTCCCGGCACGTCATTACTTTCACTTATGTAAAAAGAATCCTGTTCATCCTAAAGGCAACGTGTCCTTTGATTAAACAGCAAATCGCTAGCTCCATTATCCCTTTCCTTTTGCTCCCTCAAGGACTTGACAAATTTTTTCCTGCTGAAATCATCTAATCGTCCTCCAAGCTTAAGGACAGAGTGCCTCACATTCTAGGGCTGGGTTACTCCACGTGTAACACAGTTCACTGAGAGTGCCCATAGAACTGCTGGTACATGCACACAGAACAGGGTTGGCATGACGCTCTATCGGGCTGTCATTACCCATTCAAAGTCCCTTTAGACACCGTTTAAATAGATAGATTCTGCTTTTTAAACTATTCCCTAGACGGTTTCTCTCCATCACAGCTTCCCTGCCTTCCGGACGTTGAGCACCCAGGATCCCTGATGACCCAATGCCAGGCTCTCAGGTCTCCAGACCTCGTTCTCCAGCCTTCAGGTGACCTTGCGTTCAGGGAATCCTGAGCTACCCTGTTGAGACCACCCCGGCCACCTGCACGATGCAGCCTGGTTCCTTTTCTTCTATACTGTCCAAGGGTATATACCCTGAGACACACTTCCCAGCTGGCCCTTGCACCTGCCACCCACACCCAAGCACAAGTACCCAGAGACACAACTTTGGGGACCATTGGGCACTTACTGCGTAAGAAGAGATTTTAGAGGGCAGCGCCTGTAGCTCAGTCAGTAAGGCGCTAGACCCATATACCGAGGGTGGAGGGTTCAGCCCCAGCCAAACTGCAACAACAACAAAAAAAAATAGCCAAGCGTTGTGGCGGGCACCTGTGGTCCCAGCTACTCTGGAAGCTGAGGCAAGAGAATCGCCTAAGCCCAGGAGCTGGAGGTTGCTGTGAGCTATGACGCCACAGCACTCTACCAAGGGCAAGAAAGTGAAACTCTGTCTCTAACAAAAAAAAAAAGAAAAGAAAAGAGAAGATTTTAGAAGTTTTGCTTCTCTGTTGGGTAACACAACGGTTGCCGACTGCTGCCTCCTCAGGACTTATTTCTACTTCCTCCTCACCCACAGAATTTTATTTAATCCAGCTTTGCCCACTACCCCTGTACGATTCACAGAAAGGTCACCCCAGGCGTAGGGTCAGATCCTGCTCTTAGAGGGAGTCTGTAACCCTCTAGGGTCCCCAATACCTGCCAGAGGTTGATACGGCCAAAACCATTTTCTGAGTTACGCTAAGATGTCTCTTGTTTTTTGTCTCATGTTGACATTTGCACCGATGGTGCGTCAGTGCTGGCACCTTCACAGGCATTTAGCCAACAATGCCAACCTGTACCAGCAGCCATTCCATTCTTTGAAAAAAAAACAAAAAAAAAAGTCAGTTTCACTTGAGAATATCCTGAAGAAGCAATAAAAATTATGAATTGACTAAATCTTGATCCCTGAATAAACACTGTTTACTACTCTGTGAGACCAAAGGGGAGGTGAGTGAGGAGCACATCTCGCCTGGGAGGCAGGATGGAGCCCTGAGGACAGCACTTGTGGATGTGAGCTGGCAGCTAAATTAGTCACTATTCTTAATTATAAGAACTCCTGAGAAACAAATATGGTTATTCACATTGAGTGCTTGTTATTTTCTCAAAAGCAAACGAAGTGAGCCTGTCCTAATAAACCAATGACAAAATTTGAGACTGTTAGTGAAAATTAGAATTTTAGAAGACTTGTATCCATCACCAAGAACCTGACAGCCCCTAGAACTGTTCCATTAAAATCAATCGTGTCGTTAACAAATGTGGGGGTTTCTTGGGGTTGCATAATGGATCTGTGAACATTTGAAAGATCTGCGGCTCGGTCTGCAGACCAACACCTTCCAAACAGCCAGCACCTGATGCTCTCTGCTGACTAAGAGAACCACTCAAAGCACAGGACAGGCCAAAGGGTTTTAACAGAACTGAGAGGGCTTCAGAATATCCACAATAATCTGACAACGTTATTAAAACTCTTCCTTTTCCAATTATCTATCTGCATGGGGCTGGAATTTCTTCAAACTGAACAATATATACAAGCCTGAATGCAGAAGAAGGCAGGAGGAACCTTTAAGCTGTGTAACAGAATCCCCAAATAAATAAATAAATAAAAGAATGCCAGTTTTCTCACTCTTGTTTTGAAAAATAGTCACTTCTTTTTTGCACTTTCTGGCCAGGGCTGGGTTTGAACCTGCCACCTCCAGTATATGGGGCCAGCGCCCTACTCCTTGAGCCACAGGCACCATCACGTTTTTCATTTAAAAAAAAAAAAAAAAATTATTTAAATTAACATAAAATAGTTTCATTACTATTGCTTTTATTTACTTACTTAATTAGAGTCAGAGTCACGCTCTGCTGCCCAGGCTGGTCCCCAACTCCTAGGCTCCCCTGCCTTGGTCTCCCCAAGTGTTGGGTTTAAAGGCATGAGCCACCATGGCCAGCCTGTTCTTGCGTTTAAATGACTTAGATATTTTAAATATTCATTGGTTTCCATTCCTAATATGGCCAATAGTGGTGAATATAAACCACATCAACAAGGGCTCTTTGGGTTCTCTTTAAGGGCTTAGCAGCAGGTGTCCTGAGACCCACAGTGTGAGGACGGCTGGCTCACACCAGTGAGGGCAACCCTATTCACACCAACAAAAAGGTAAGTGAATTCTCCCAGGGGCTTGTGGAGAAGGCCTCCCAACCCTGTGAAGGACACACAAGAAGGAAAGGGACTTCTCTGGATGCCACCCACCCTGACCGTGGGGCTGGACCCCACTTATAGGAACCTGGAAAACTCAGATTCCAAAGCTGAGTCCTGTGCTGGGCACTGCCCTGCTGGCCTCCCCACATGGGAGAAGTCAAGGGCCTGCAGATGGGAGAGGCTCCCTCCGGCAGCCCCTTGACTTGGCTGCCCGAGTGCCGCTCAGGCTGTTGCCTGTGCTTTATGAACCTCATCCCACCTGCTCCCACAGAGACCAGGGGGAAAGGAGCATTTGAGCCCCACTGTACCAACATAAGCACAGAGCAGAAGCACCTGCCCTGGGCGACACAGCAGGTGGCTCAAGAAAGCCAGAATTGGCTACGCACCCGGCTCTACGTAAGCAGAACGCACCTCACACAGCAGGACGGAAAAAACACCAGTGAGCAGTGCGCAGAGGCTCTTCTACGCCTGGTGCAATAGCTGGGGCTCCACGCATGCTTATCTGCAAGAAAACAAACACCTCCCAGGAGCCACGCCAGGACAAAAGGCAGCTGTCCAGGGGCGGCTGGCAGTTGGGGTCCTGGGTACTCATGTTCCCTCGGGTACCCATTCTGCTGACCATAATCAGGAACAGAACAGAGTGACATCCAAGATCCCCTTCTGTCACCAAAAAAAAAAAAAAAAAAATTTACCTAAGCAATAAAAAGAAAAAGTTATGTATTTATGAATAAAGTAGGTAGCTACTGAAAAATCATGATCTGTAAAAATTTAATATGTGAAAATGCTTATACCAGGCAAGGCTAAAAGATATAAAGTGCTATGTGCAATATGAAACAAACTTTGTGAAGGACAGACGCATGCCTGGGCTCACCCAGGAGCCACAGCATAGGAGAGGAATCCGTCACAACTCAGACAGAAATGGGGGCCACGCCACAGAGCTAGAAAAATGCGTGACTCCATGAAAAACACAATAACATGCATTCCAGGTGCATTCTCCAAGGAATTGGATTGGAACTGGAAAAACAGAAATGAATTATTAGAATAAAATATCCAAGAACATCTTTGTGACACTGCAGAAGCGTAGGCTGTACAACAAGGAGCAAGAGCATCAACTACATGGAAAGATGGGGAGAGCCGACCAAACCAAACTTCAAAGCAAAATTAGACAATAAGCAACTGACTGGGATATTTGCAACATGTATGGTAGAAAATTAAGAAATAGCTATTTTTAGAGGTCAAAAATGGGTAAAAACACTGATGGATAAAAAAGATTTGGTATTCATAATAAATTCTTATAAATCAAGAAGACAAAATTTTTAAGTGAGCAAGAATTATAAAGGATAGTTGGCAAATTAGAAATGCCGCGGACAGCTTTGCTGAATCTGATTTTGATGTCCAACCTCCCCTCATCATCAGAGGAATGAAAAATATAATAAAAAGGACACGCCACTTTTCATTCATCACCTTGCAAAAAAGGAAAGCGGCCAAATCAAGCGAAAAGAAGCAATGACTTTCCATGCTGCAGACTCCACCACAAAGCACTTCCAGCAGGGCCCATCCCTCCTCCAGCCCAGCTTAACCTCGGCGTCCAAGTGGGTGTGTGATGAGCCACTGCTCGTGGCTCTTCCTACACTTGATGGCTCACAGATTCCATCTGCCCGAGCTCTCGGCTCCACAGCTGAGGGTCTGCAAACCACACATCAGCTCTCTTGTCAAACGGAGGTTTCCAAAGTCGTGTTTAAAAATCCTGGCTCCCACCACAGCAGTTACAGTCCAGCTGTCTGGCTCACAAATGCCCAACATTTTTATATGTTGTCTTCGAATTGCTACTCTTCAAAATGTCTCCAAGAGCTTGAGGCATCCAGGCCACCATCTTATAGGGATGCTGCCAGGGTCTTTTATACAATGCTCTACACAGATTGACAAGCCCCTTTCAGTTACCTTCTGTTTCTTCCTGCATCTGCCCTTGAGTTTGCAACCTTTCTGTGTCCCAATAACGGGCTCCGTGAGACAGGAGGACTAGTGACTAGCACCCACAGCACTGGGCCGCCAGACAGGACCTGCCCAATGGCTGCATTTACGGTCTGGCCACATTTTCCCAGTGTTGGCTTGTTTGTCTAAATTGGAACCATGTCCTGATTCCTAATACAGCACCTGGCACAAAGCAAGCACCCCAAAACACAAACCTACAACCTGCCCTTCTGTCTCAAACCTGTATCTATTATCACCTAGTATAATGTTGACTGTGATGAACTCAAAGACGTAACAACCATTCTCCTCTTTTTCTCCTAGCTTGGTATTTAACGTTGAGTTAATGAAATGGAATAACCCCTTCCCAAATCTTTCTTACAAACTTCTTCGCCCCCACTTTCCCTCTGGTCTCATTTTTGCTTCCTTTCTCAAGTTTCATTTACCTTGAGTGCTTTGCTACAATTGTCCTTCTCAGGCAGCAATGCTTTTTTCTGGGCCTTTCTGTTCCATTCTGTGCTCTCTCCACCTGCACCATTACATCCAGGCTTCTCCTCGTCCAGAGGAGCATGTCCACTTGGTCTGACCCTGGAGCTCCCCAGGATCCACCTTCTTCTGGGGACCAAGTGCCTTAGAAAGTTCAACTCTCCAGGTTCACCCTACTCAACACCAGAATAACAAAATTCACCCATACCAGTGTGTTCCTCTGTCCTATCTGAAATACGACAAGTTTGAGTTTATCAGAAGAGACTTTATTGAACCACCCAAGGGAACTCAGTGACGTGTAGTGAGACAGGCGACCTCAGAGTCCTCAGTGAAGGTGCAGGCGTTCCTTCCACCAGCAAGGTTTTGAGCCGTGTAGAGAAAGCACAATGAGACACCTAACCCCAGCGCTATCATGTCCATCTTTTCTTTCCCTTACTTAAAACTCCAAAAATAGGGATAAAAGAGACTTAATGTGTTAACATAACAGTTTCCAAAACATAAAATGTTCTCTTCTAACTATGCTACAAATGAAATTTACATTGAAATGAGAGGTTAAAATGTGAAAGTCAGGGACCTGAAAGTCAAGAACGAGCAAGAAAAGGAACAATAGAAAAAATGACGTATATCACAGACTCTACCCCAACCCTTCTCTACCATCCCCATCATGACCTCCACCATGGTGGCCACCATCCCCACTATCTTTACCATTGCTGCTGCTACTACCTCCATCAACTACACCATCAACACCACCACCATTAACATCATCCTCACTGTCACCAACAATATCACAACCACTGTCTTCATGATGATCACCATCTTTAAAGCCATCCCATCATAATCATTACCGTCACCACTATCATGTTCACCATCATCTCCATCATCACTGTCACACTATCATCACCACGGCTGCCATCACCAACGGTCATGACTACATCATTGTCGCCATCATCATCACCATCAGTTTGACCATCACCACCATTGTCATCATCACCATCACCACTACCACCACCATCACTGTCATCCCCATCACCGTCATTATCATCACAGTCACCATCGCCTCCCCAGCCACAATCGCCATCACCATCAACTAAACTATCACTGTCACCACCATCCCCCTCAGTTTCACCATCACCATCATCATGGTCACCATCATCACTATCCATTGCCATTATCACTATCTTCACTGTCACCATCAGTTACCCCATCACCATTATCACCACCACTAACAACAACATCATCCACCATCATCGTCACTCATACTGAACAATTCCCTGAACTACTCAGTCTACTTTGTGTTCCACGTTTGTTTACTGTTATTACTCACAATGACTCTAGGGAAAATTCAAGCTTAGAGAGGCAGAGCAGGAACCCAGGCAGGCTGTCTCCATGGTTCCACTGTGCTCTGCTGCCGCTTCAGAACACGTCTACCAAAATGTCACATCACTGTTAGGCATGTCGCTTACATAGTCTATTAAAGGGCACACGTTATTGTTCTGTCTAGGCAGCATGTACACACCAAGAACATGCAAATGTACATGGCATATATGTCAATTATAAGTAGAGAACACCATGATATTGTCTATTTTTTAAATGGTCTATATACGGAACATTATGAAAAAGAGAAGATGTTAGGGAATAACTACTGAACCAGCAAACTATAAAGGTCACAACATTGAGGAACAGAAATAGGATCCAAGAGTTCAGGAGTCAGTCTGTGACTGTGCCAGGCTCCCTGCATCTACACCTGTCATGACCACCAGTACCCCAACTCCAACTCAGAGAAAGATCCCCCACATCCTGCCCCCTCTAGACCCATGGTGCCCTCCAGTACCCCATCTCCAACTCAGGAAGCAGTCAGTCCCCCCCATCCTGCCCTATCTGCAACTGCAGATACTTTGCCTGGTACCCAGCTCCACCTGAGGGAGCAGAGCCCCCCACACAGATGGCCCCATCTACACACGTGCCAACATGAAAGGGAAGAGGCCAAGGCCAATCCTACTGTGAGTACGCTGACAAGAATGGCAACTAAAATGATGTCCTGTGAAGATACACACGCAGAGCACGTATTAAAAACCTGGCTCAAATACTCTATCCCAATCTAGACCAGGACACTTACACAAGCCCTTCTTCCTTCACACACCGTGGGGTGTGCCAGTTCTGTGGTCCTATGGAGCCTGGCCAGCATTCCCTGCAGACAAGAACTCAGATCTTGTGATACAAGACCCTCTGTGCTGCCTTCCTGGAGGGTCTCCACGAGCCGCTCTTCAAGTCACACTCAGGCCATCAGCCAGCAGCCCCATAGTCAACAAAAAAACCTAGGGAACAAGTGTCAGCACAAATCTTCTCCAGGGAAACCCGTCCAGGGACAAGAATGTTCTCATGGGGAAAGGTAAGGGGAAGGAAGGGACTCACTGAAGACCTTCACGTCTCCAGTCATCCCAGACGTTCTCAAAGGCACAAAGGTAACCAACAATTCAAACGCAGCACACCAAACACTTCCCACCTTCTATTCTCTCACTAACTCCACTGGTATTCACGAACACCTATAAAGGAAACATTCTTTGATTCTATAAATACGTCTTGGGCACCTATAACAGGAAGGGACTGATCTGGGCATGAATGTGATCAGGAACAAAGCAAACGTCCCAGGCTGGGCGCTGTGGCTCACACCTGACCTCAGGAGTTCAAGATCGGTTTGAGCAAGAGGGAGACCCCACCTCACTAAAAATAGAAAAAACTAGCCAGGCATGTGGTGGGTGCCTATAGTCCCAGCTACTCTGGAGCCTGAGGCAGAGGAACTGCTTGAGACCAAGTTTTAGAGGCTGCTGTGGCTAAGGCCATGGCACTCCACCCTGGGCAACAGAGCAAGACTCTGTCTCAAAAAGAAAAGAAAAGAAGAATAAAAAAGAAAGCATGCATGAATGTGAGGGAAGGAAGTGTAGAGAATCAGGACAACTCGAGTTGTGGGAGGAGGAGCGAGAGGCTGACGGTGGACAAGGAGGTCCTGACTCAGGCTCTGTATCGGGGATCAGGAAAGGTCTGGAGGAACAGGAAGAAAAACAGCAGAAGCTGGTGGGAAGGTGACCTGGAGCCCAGACCCTGCAGCTCCAAGCAGGCCAGCATTAAGGAGGGCGATGGCCTGAGCTGCTGAGGGCACTATCCAAGGTCAATCAGTAACCAATCCACCAGAGTGGACACTACCCACAAACTCCTTCTCTGGCAAAGACCTTCGTGGCAGGTCAATTCAGAGATACAGAGACCCTAGACTCCTGGCTGTCCCCAGCCTGCACCCACTGGAAGCTGACTCCCCAAACCACGCTCTGTCCAACAGGGGCTCAGGGACATGGGTACAGCTCAGGCTGCTCCTGCCTCAGCCAAACCACTCCAGCCCTGTGTGTCCCCACGCCTGGCCCAGGCAGCAGAGAACAGTTACCCTCTCATCCTCCCTGGCCTCCACCCGATGACATGGGGCAGTGGCTCCAAGCCATTATCTACCCACCGTTCTCACTCTCGTCACAGATCGTCAGCTCACATCAGATCAGTCCAAGAATGCTGAACCACACTTCAGGCAGCCACCCCCTAAAACGCTTGGTGTTTTTATCCTTAAAAATTCAGCCTTGCCCTTTCTCTCTGATTCTTTCCACTTACTGATTTTCTTTTCTCAGAAAATATAATAACTGTTGCCCCCTTCCAAGGTTTTCCTCACCTCAGTGTGGTTCTAAAGGCTTCTACACGGATGTGACCCTCACATCAACCCTGGCCACACTCCAGTTACTGTCTTCATACTGCTGAAGAGGAAATTGAGGCACTGCATGGCCTGCAATGGAGCTGACATCTTAACTCACATCTGCCTGGCCACGAAGACCACAGGCTTAACTTCTGAGCTGCTCAAAAACAAATGAACAGAGGTGGCTCTAATCTTCACACACAGGTCAGTGGATCAGCTGCAGCACTGAAGGATGTTTACCCATCTATGAACTTGATTCACATCCTCTTTCCACCCACTGTGAGCAGGGCCAGCCGGCTGCCCTGCCCACCTCGCTCTGGAGAATGAGGCCCACCTGCTCCCATCCCAAACTCCAACCTGCTCCCTGTTCAAACCGCCCCCATCCCACAACAGATGGGACAAGTGACTGTATTTCTACACCTACATCCAATGTCTGAAGGGAAGACATTATAAAACGGAAGGAAAGAAAGGCAGTAATACCAACCCCTCACAAAAATCTAAAGTCTAATTCAGTGGCCAGACCCGGTGGCTCACGCCTATACCCCTAGCATTCTGGGAGTGCCAAGGCCTGTGAATTGCTTGAGCTCAGGAGTTGGAGAATAGCCTGACCAAGAATGAAACCCTGACTCTACTAGAAATAGAAAACTTAGCCAGGCATGGTGGCAGGCACCTATAGTCCCAGCTACTTGGGAGGCTGAGGCAAGAGGATCACTTGAGCCCAGGAGTTTGAGGTTGCCATAAGCTATGAAGCTATGGTACTCTAGTACTGGTGACAGAGTAAGACTCTGTCTCTAAATAAAATAAATTAATTAATTAAATAAAATAAAGTCTAATTCAGTTAACTCCATTACCACCTGTCTACTTCATGTGCACATTTGAGGGAGATAAGCAAGCTCCCCACACCTCTTTGTACACGAGCAGACCCCAGGACATGTACAGTGGGACCACTCATGGCCACACAAACAGCAGACACTCAGGGAGGGCCTCGGTGGCCGTGTCTGTCCAGGACTTCCCTGTCTAGCAGCCTGGTGGCGGGTGCCCCACACTGGCCAGGCGAGACTACAGGAAGCAGGGTGAGGATGGTGTGGAAGCTGCCCACCTACTCTCCCCGGTGAGTCCCACAGGTCAGGCTTGGGTTCCATCCTCTAGAACCGGGCTCCCTGCCTTCCTCAGCAGCACTCAGGCCAGCCAGTGCCCACGCCGATGGTGCCAACCCAGGACCGCTGAGGCACAGCCCTGGCTGCCACCTGGCCCAGCCAGTCCATGAGCACACAGAGCAGAATGTTACACCCATCTAAATAAAACTGTGGAAGACAACAACCCACATTTCAAAAAAATTCCACAACACAGTCAGCGCAAAACGAAAACTTGGACTTAAGAGCTTGGCTACCCTATTTCGTAAGTTTAAAAAATCAAACTTTGCCAGCAAAATCAACTAACACAGCCCAAACATCCATGCCACATGGAAACTGAAACCCTGTCGATCTAGACCTCTGAGAAACATCTGAGAGAGGTCCAGGTCTTCTTTCCAGCCACAAATTCAAAGAACAGGAAGGATTTCAGCCAAAATCCATGATTAAGGTCTGTGTGGAGGCAGTGAAGGGTGGCTCATTGGTGCAGGGAGCAGAATCCAGAGAAAGGGAAGCTGTATTCCATCAGATAACCAGCGACCAGAAAATATTCAGATGGAATTTGGCCTGGATGCCTGCCTCCTTCCCCTTCCTGAGTTTCTGGAAGATTCTGTCACACTGCCACCTCTTAGAAAGGGACAAACCTGACAAGATGGCTGAGCTTGCTGCCCAGCAGGGCTGGGGTTGGGGACTTCCTCTTCCTGTTGTCCTGGAAAGCACCTGGAGCTTTATCACAGCCATCTGCCAGAAGAGCAGACGGAGGAGCCAGGGATCCATCTGAACAAATTCAGACGAATCATCTTGCTCCTTGTACTCCTGTGCACCTCTTGGCTCCAAGCCCTTTGCTGAGACTTGGGATACCCAAGAGACCAGACCACATTGCAGGAGCACACACAGCAACTGGCCCAAAGCAGCAGACAGAGCCGTAAACAAACTACCACCAAGATGCAGGGAGTTCCTGCCAATGTCCCCACTCTCCAGCCCACCAGCCTCCCGAGGGCTCACTGTACCCTGTGCTCACAAGATGCCTGTATGCACGCTGCCGAAGCACTCACCGCACTGGATCCTGTGCACACTTACTGCGCCTGCCTTCATGGCCTTTGTCACCAGGCATCGTGAGACGTCATACTCAGTAAAAGCATAATGGTGAGCTAAAGTGTTGTAGGACCAGCCAGCACAGTGCAAGGATGGGGCAGCTGCCGTGTGCTGGGTCATCTCACGGACAAAGCACAGCCTGCCCCCTCAGGCCACCTGGGTTCCACTGGGGGCAGGGCCTGCTTCCCCTCCAGCCCCTCACTGGATGCCAACAGTTCTGGGGGGGAAAGGGCAGTGCTGGGACACACAGTGGCGGGGAAGAGAGATGCCTTCCTGAGGACCCAGTGCTTGAGCTGAAACCAAAGTATTAGAGGAGCTGGCTGGGGATGAGGGGTGGTGCAGTCCAGCCAACCATGGAGAGCAAGCCCCATGGAGCTGGCCACCCTCAGTGCCTGGGGGAGTCAGGGTAGGCCACAAGAATAGGGGCCACCAAGAAGGATGCAGATACAGATCCGTCCTGCTAGACGTCATGGTTGCCACAGCCTTTCTCTCAGTACACACCTCAGGAGAGGACAGGGCATGCAAACAGGAGGTGCACATATCTCAGCCCGGCAGGTGAAGACTCCAGGCCAGGGAAACAGGGTTTGGAAGAAGCAATGGGATGCCACAGGTCAGGTGATGAAGCTAGGGGGTCCAGCCTGCAGGGAGGCAGTCAGCAAGGACAGACGGCAGGCAGGGCTACAGGCCGAGCGTGCCTGGGAGCTGGCCCAGTCACACTGTCTCTGTTACGAGCAGGAGATCTGGGCCCCAGGTATATGCAGGGATGGGGCACCTGCCCCTCTGAGGCAGAGGCGGTGATGCCGGGCCCTGGCTCCCTTACAGATGAGCAAGAACTTAGCTTTGCTGCTGAAGCCCAATGTCTCCCACAGTATGATACTCCGTCCCCTGTCCATGTGCAGCCAGGACCCTTGTGTGTCTTCCTAATGCACTTCAAACCTGCCTGCCTGAGCCAGCAGCCTCTATACAGGGAGTTAGCCCCACCTGCACCCTCCAAGCCCACCTGGCCAGCCTCACTGCCTCCTAAACCTTCCCAGCCACCTCTGTTCCCAGAGTTCTGACGGTGGGGGCACATCTCAGCAGGCACAGCCTGTGTCATGCCGCCTCCAGCTCAAAAGCTGCACCATCCTCAGCAGACCTCTCACTGGAAGGCTCAGGACACCCTGGAATATCTTCCAGGGCCTTTGCACACACGCTCTTCATTAAAACCATAACAAAAAAGATCATGTCTAAAACACTCTTGGAACACAGAATCCTGTACATTTATTAAAAAAAAAAAAAAAAAAAAAAGTAGCTATTACTTATTAATGTAATTACTACCCAGGGGTGGCAGTGGATGGGCACAGGGCAGCACACTGGGCCTCGTTCTCGAGAGCACCTGGATGTTGCCAGAAGCACGTGAAATTAAAGCCGTTATCTGGAGCTAGCAGGCCTTGCTGCATCTTCCTTAACCCGATGACACATAGCAAGATAAGCCTGTTGAACATCACGTCCCGATAGAGCCCTTTCTATTCCCTCTTCTCTCTTTCAAGAAGAAAAGCAGTTCCCGTAAACACACGCGCTCTCTCTGCCTCTCTCAAGATAAGATAATGGGCATCCCAGAGCAGCCAAACTCTACAAAGTGCCCTGTACAAGAGGAATGTTCTCACGCACAATCTCACAACAGTGTATCTGTGCTCCAGCAAATGCATGCACACACACGTATTCACACAATCACCCAGTCACATGCACTCACAGACATGAACACAGCCATGCACATACAACACAAATGCAAACACGCATAGTGCACCCACACACAGCAATGCCTGCAGCACCACCCACACACTCACACACAAACACACACACACACATACTTGTTGGGCCCTGCCATGTGCCTGAGGCCTAGTGCAACTTCCCGAGCCTGACTAGAATCAGATCCATCGAGCTACTTCCGCGTAGCAACGACTCAGCAAGGCCCGGCCTGAAACTGCCTCTACCTAGATACAGCCAACGTGGTACCATGCCACTGGCCCGACCCTGTCACTCACCTCTTCCCCCGCCTTCTTTCCCTGC
>CAUYPK010031121.1:0-19751 GCA_963574355.1 Loris lydekkerianus
GAGCCTGACTAGAAGTAGATCCATCGAGCTACTTCCGCATAGCAACAACTCAGCAAGGCCCGGCCTGAAACTGCCTCTACCTAGATACAGCCAATGTGGTACCATGCCACTGGCCTGACCCTGTCACGCACCTCTTCCCCCGCCTTCTTTCCCCACCCCTTCTCCACAATAAAAAAAAAATAATAATAAATAAATAAATAAATAAAACAAAATTCATGCAAAATGGGGCCTTTGGGGATGTGATTAAGTCCTGAGGGCTCTGCTCTTGTGATCATAGATTAGTGCCTTATAAAATTGTTGAAGAGAACAACATACTTTTCTAGTGTTCATAATTTAGACTCTTTTTCTTCCCTTCGACCTCTGTTATGTGAGGACACAGTTTTCTCTTTCTTCCGCATGAGGATACACCCAGAAGGCCCTCACCAGACATCAAGTGCCCTCACCAAACATTAAGTGCTAGCACCTCAATCTTGGACTTCCCAGCCTCCAGAAGAGTAAGAAATAAATTTCTACTGTTTAGAAATTACCTCGTCTCTGGTATTCTGTTATAGCAGCACAGACTAAAATATATAGACCATACACACTTTTTATTATCTTTGTAAGGCATCCTTTACAATACTATCAGGTTGTTTCAGAAGTTTTGTCCGTTTTAATGTCATGTGTTTTTGTAGCTCCATATCTCAATAAATATTTATTCTACTGTATCGTGGTATATACTGATTGATGGAGAATTTTGTACTCTATACATTGCTGCTGTTCATTTTTTTCTACTTTTAATTTTTTTTATGCTTTTCAGCCTATTACTATATGATGTCATTAAGCGATTTTCGGCCAATTTTTCTCTACGAATTCAAATTGAACCAAAGCACTGCCAAAACAGCCCGAAAAATTAATCAGGCATTTGGCAATGATAGTATTAATGAACGCACTGTTGGACATTGGTTTTGCGACATTTTGTTCCGGAAATTTTAGCCTTGAAGATGAGCCCCAAAGTGGTCGATGTAGAGTAATCCAGGATGAGGATTTGAGGACCCTGGTGGAGACTAACCAATCAAAAACGGTTCATGGGATGGTGGAAGAACTGGGTGTCAGCTCCCATGTGGTTTTTGATGGTTTAAAACATATTGGAAAGGTCAAAAAGCTTGAAAAGTGGGTGCCCCACGATTTAAACGATCGGCAGAAATTGTCACGTTTGAGGTTTGTTCTTCATTGCTTATGCGCAACCAAAACGATCCTTTTTTGGATCGGATCATCATGTGTGATGAAGAGTGGATTCTCTACGACAATAGGAAACATTCAGGACAGTGGTTGGACACCGATGAGCCACCCAGGCACTTCCCAAAGGCGAAACCCCACCAAAAAAAAGATCATGGTTACTGTATGATGGTCAGCGGCTGGTGTGATTCACTACAACTTTCTGCAACCAGGCCAGACCATCACAGCAGAGTCCTATTGTGAGGAAATCGATGAAATGTACCAAAAATTGCATCAGCAGCAGCCAGCACTGGTCAACAGAAGAGGTCCAATCCTGCTGCACAACAATGCCCGGCCGCATGTCTCACAAATCACCATCTGAAAATTAAAGGAATTGAGCCTCGAAGTTCTGCCCCACCCACCATACTCCCCAGACCTCTCACCAACTGACTACCATCTTTTCAAGCACTTCGATAACTTTCTCACCAGTAGAACCTTTGCCAATCAGGACCTAGCAAAAACGGCCTTCGTTGACTTCATCGAACCCCGAGCACCCAATTTTTATTCCAACAGAATTAATCAACTTGTGTTACATTGGCAAAAGTGCACTGATTCAAATGGTGCTTATTTCGATTAAATTGAATAAATATTCACTGAGATATTACAGTTTAAAGTAGACTCATAAAAACGGACAAAACTTTTGAAATATATTAAGAACTCTAGGAAATGTATCTTTAAATTGAGTTAAGTATAAATGTTCCCTATTTTAGCGGTTTTAGCAAGTGACAAAGACTAGGCCCTATGTCACACTGCTCGTAGAAGATTAAATATCATGTATCTTGAATTTCTAAGTCTATAGCCATAGGATTTTTTTTTTCCTTTCCCAAATCCAATGTAATCAAAGTACAGAAATTTCTTCATCTCATCACTACCCTTTAGAGTGCATAAGTACATGCGCACCAGCACAGAAGCAGAAAATAGCCAGAAAGTAAGGGACTAATCAACACTCTGATTTAGAACCAGTTCAAATTTATGAATATAAAAGTTTTGAACCTCCTCTCCAACTGCTCTCAATTTCAACTTTACTTGACATGTGGTATACTGTGACTTCCTGTTTTTGTAGAAGAACATTTTCAAAAATGGTTCAATAAGCTCTTTGGACAGTCTCTAACTCCTATACGGCAAGATTTAGAACATTTAGTAATAAATGAATAAGAAACATATGCAATATGTTTCTTAAGATGTGCATACTTTCAAAAACTCAGGGGGAGAGGAACTTGGCCAAGTCTATCTGTGGTTTCACTGAATACTTGAAAATTAGTTAATGACATTCAGAGACAGAAAGATACAGCTGGGTTTTTCCATCCAGTCTGTAGAACATGTAGCTGCCGACCAGTGATGATAGAACCCATAGGAAAGTACCCTCAATTTTCATAGAAACACAGAGGAATTAAGATTTACTGTCTGGCACTTTGGTGGTTGGGTGCAGCATTTTCAAGGATACCAAGAACAAATAAAAAGAATCCCAAAATGTGCTTGCATGTTTTACATGTATTATTTCTCTACTGTGTAATTGCCATGGCATGACCCATGGTGGAAAATATGCTGGCAAGTATGAAATCCATCAAACAGTGTTGGGCCCTGCCATGTGCCTGCGGCCTAGTGCAACTTCCCGAGCCTAACTAGAAGTAAATCCATGGAGCTACTTCCGCTTAGCAATGACTCAGCAAGACCCGGCCTGAAACTGCCTCTACCTGGATACAGCCAACGTGGTACCATGCCATTGGCCCAACCCTGTTATACCACCCATCACACCATTTCACAGCACCTCATACCCCGCCTCCTTTCTCCGCCCCTTCCCACGCTCTATATAAGCGGCTGCTTGACGCAATAAAGTTGAGTTCCTGCTTCGACAGACTCCCGGCTTTGTGTGTTCCTGTTCAGGCCGCAACGCTCACCATCCCGCTCAGCCCCAGGGATAGAGTCAGGCTGGCCCTGCTCTCCCCCCTTCTGGACCTGCCAGATAGCCTGGCAAAACAGCTAACTCTGGAGTCTTTAAGAGCATTTTAGAAAGTCTACGATAGCTCTTACTGATATGCAAACCTTTCATCTAAGTAAACAAGCACTTAGAATACATGTAGGTAGTGTTATGGATCCCTAACTGCTCAAGCCCCAAGAGCCTAAGGTTACATTAACATTTAAATCCAAATATATTCCTGGTTAAGTGCTTCTACCCTACCACCACTCTAGTGTGGGCAGAGCCCTCAGGACCTAATTGATTCTGGCAAGCAGCAAGGGTAATCTTGCAAGTGATCAGAAATAAATCCAACACACACAAGGTACTGCCATGGTCAGGGCTTTGCTGGGAATCTACTGAGTCTGCAATCTTCTGCCAGCCATTGTTTTACCAGTGTTCTGCTAAAGCTCAGAGAGAACATCCTCTGCCCATAATACAGTCTTCAGTGCTGCTGGACCTGTGAAACCTCTGGCAAGTGACACTGCCAACCCTTTAGGCCACAGGCCAGTGCCATGCTGTGCTCCATGCAGAAATGTGGATACCTCACCTCTGTCTAGAGAATTCACACCTAGGGGCATGTGCCTGGGGGGGAGGGGGGGAGGGGGAAGTACAAGCAGTGTGAAGTCCTCCCGTGCCCCTCTCTCTCTCTCATGTCCAAATGTGGGGAAGAACCTGCAGACGTTCCTATTGATTGACACCACTAAACTGATCTTAGCTCAAATGCAGTCAGAATCATCTACTTTAGTTATTGTCAAGAGGTTTATTTTAATGTGATAACTTTGGGTGGTTAAAGAGAATACAGGTCTCTTTGTCAAAGGATGAAAGCAAAAGAAAATCAGAAAACAGTAAGAAAAATACAGATTCTCTTTGTTCTAATGATTTTTCTTGCTATATAATGTACAATGATCAAAGAATCAAAAGTGCACAATCCAATAGGTGTTCAATAGATACCAGAAAATCATTTGATAAACTCAGCACCCATAAATGATTTTAAAAACCTCCTAAAGATAAAAATAGGAAAGTATAGGAGAACTTCCTTAGTGTGATCTGTGGCATTTTACCAAAAATCACAAACAAACCTGTTACTTAATGATGAAAGATTAAAAGCATTGTCTTTGAAGTCAGGAACAAAGCTCAGAGGCCAGCCATCACTACTTCTATTCAATATTGTTCAAAAGAACCAAGCTAGCATAAGGTCTGGAAAGGAAAAAACAAAGATATCATTTATCATAGATAATATAATAGTTTACATAAACAATACGTAAGAGAATTAACATGCAAATCATTAAAGCTAGTAAGACAGTTCAACCATGTTGCTTGATATAAGATACATATACAAAAGTTAGTGATGTTCCCATACCCAAGAGGTCAGCAAACTTTTTGTATAAGGAGCCAAATAGTAAATATTTTAGATTTTGCAGGCCATATGGTCTCTGTCCTAACTATTCAAACTCTGCTTTTACAGAGTAACACAGCCATAGACAATATTAAAATAAATGGGTGTGGCTGTGTTGCAATAGCATCTTATTTACAAAAACAGGTAGCAGGTTGGATTTGGTCCAAAGACTATAGTTTTCATCTGCTGTTATATATTACTGATGAAAAATTAGAAAACCTAATTAAAAATAAAAGATACCATTTACTATAGCAACCCAAACTAGAAGGTATTTATGAATAAATCTTACAAAGGTTGTACAAAACCTATTTGGAGAAAATTACAAAGCAACAAATACATATATCATCTTAATAGGTGAGAAAAGACAAAGACAATGTTTTAAACATTTAAGTATACCCAAATCAATCTATTAATGCAATATAATTCCAATAAAAATACCAATAGGGTTTTTCTTTTCTTTTCTTTTTTTTTTTTTTTTTTTGAGACAGAGTCTCACTATGTCACCCTTGGTAGAATGCTATGGTGTCACTGCTCACAGCAACCTCAAACTCTTGGGCTTAAGTGATTCTCTTGCCTCAACCTCCCAAGAAGCTGGGACTACAGGCACCCACCACAAAGCCTATTTTTTTATTGTAGTTGTCACTGTTGTTTAGCAGGCCTGGGCCATGTTCAAACCCGCCAGCCCGGGAATATACGGCCGGCACCCTAACCACTTAGCTATGGGTGCTGAGCAACCAATAGGGTTTTTCATGAAATTCAGGCCTGATTCCAAAATTCATGTATATGCTAAGGATAACCAAGATCAATTATGAAGAAGAGCAAGGCAAAGAGACGTACCTTACCAGATTTCTTATAAAATAATAGTAACTAAGGCAATCTAATGTTGGTGAAAAGATACAGAAATTGATTAGCAGAATAGAAAAAGGATGAGCAGACCAAACTCATATATAGGAACATGATACTTAACAGAGGTATCAGTGCAGATCAGTGAGGTAAAGACTGACTTTTCAATAAATGGTGCTGGAATAATTGGTTTCATATCATGTGACATTAGGTCTCATATCATGTGACTCCCTATCATATTACATGGTATCAAATGAAGTTATATCCCTACCTCACAACACACACAAAAAAAATCAATGCCATGTGAATTAAATATCAAGTAGGAAATCAAAACTTTTGTTTACTTATTTGAGATAGGATCTCATTCTGTTGCCCAAGTCGAAGTGTAGTGGCACAATCATAACTCACTATAACCTTGAACTCCTGGGCTCAAGTGATCCTCATACCTCAACCTCTCTAGTAGCTAGAACTACAGGTGCCCCCTACCAGACTCAGGTAATTTTTTTTTTTTTTTTTGTAGAGTCATAGTCTCTCTGGTGACCAGACTGGGCTCAAACTCCTGGCCTCAAGTGATCCTCCCATCTCAACCTCCCAAATTGCTAGAACATACCCAGCAATGACTCTCCTTTTAAACTATGAGCAAAAAACCATTATTATACCTTAATCAACAGTAATTCTTTGTATCACCAAATATTCAGTAGTTATTAAAACTTCTAATCATTTCATAAGGTCATACATTTATTTTATAATTTGTTTATTTGATTAAGACCTACGTGTTGCTCTTGGGTGATATATCTATCAAAAAACTTTAGTCACCCCCCTCCCCATCATCTCTTTTTTTTCCCTGCTTGCAGTTGTGAACTATAGTTTTAAGGTCTAACAGAAATAGGTGAGGACAATATCGCCCTCACCCAAGTATTCCCTGGAGAGCCATTTTGGTGGAAGATGCTTAGTAAGGTGGATAAACTCATTTTAGAACTGAAATTAGAACTCAAGTTTGTTCAGACTTGAGCAACTTGATGGTTGCACAAAGCACCATCTCACATTAAATCAAAAACTATGATTGTATTGGACTATCGAGAAATAACTCAGTAGTGCCATGGGACAACTTCCATCACTTCAGGTATTTCTTCCAAAAAATTAAGGATCAAGCATGTTTTTAAAGAACAGAAGAGACTGGCTTTTGAGTTTTTTGTATACTGACAGATTTTTTTTAAGAATTTATGTTTTCTAAATGAAGCAGTCATGAATTGATTCTAATGTAGACAGTTGTCCTCAGTAAAAACAATTAACTTAATAGTTAATAATAACTCAAAAGTCATTTTGAATTATTTACTAAACAGTGGACATAAATTTAGCCCCATACAATAGTTCTTAGCAGATATTTGACATGCTTGGATTTTTAAGGCAATAATTAAATTTCAGTTTTCCCATTGTATATCGTTTTTTAAAAGAAGCTTTAGCATATGTCCATTTTAGCAATTTTCCATGAAACTTGGAAAATTTTGCTACACATCTATCATAGATTTTCTCACTGGCTCTGAATTCTGTTTGTTTTTTTTTGTTTGTTTGTTTGTTTGTTTGTGGCATCAATATATTAAAGCTTCTTATTGTTTAAAATTGGCTTTCTATACAAGGTAATAAATGATCAATTTTTTCTTCTTGTGGCTATGAGAGATTTCAATGAGGTCACACGGAACTCATTTTACCTTCTCACTCATGGCAGTGGCGTCATGTTTATAACGAAATCTAAACTGAAATTATAAATAAGGTGGTACCATAATTTGAATGTGTCTCCTCCAAAATTCATATGTTGAAACTTAACTCATGGCTAACGTGATCCTTTGAAGAGTGCGCCTTCAAGAGGTGATTGGTCATGGGGGCTGCTCCTCTGGTGAATGGGATTAGGCCCTTTAGTAATGGCTCCATGCATCCTTCAGCTTGCTGGCTCCCTTGCCCTTCCCCATTCACCATGTGAAGACACAACACTCCTCCTCTCAGAGGATATGGCGGCATGGCACCATCTTGAACATAGAGAGCAGCCCTCATCAGACAGCCAGACATGCCAGTGCCTTGATGTTGGACTTGCCAGCTTCCAGAGCTGTGACAAATAAATTTCTGTTTTTTTAGAAATTACTCAATCTCCAGTATTCTGTGATAGCAGCACAAAGGGCTAAGATAGGTGGTCAGTCCTCATCGAGAGCCCAGGTAGCTTGGACAGTAGTGAGGTTCTCCCTCAAGTAACATATGGATAGGAGACATCAACTAGAGATTGGATCTGAAGGGTGTGAGAGGCCTTGTCAGAACCAAAGGTATATAAGACTCATGGAGAAACACCTGATGAGAGGGAGGGAATGGTGCATGGCCCTATGATTATGAGATTGGGGAATATGCTATCAATGCCCCAAGACCATTGAGGCCTATAAGTTTAATTTATAGGTGCTTTAATGACCAATGGCTGTATGTCCAAGTGAGAAGCATAAAACTCAAACTGGCCTAAGTAAAAATGGCAAATTATTCTCTCATTTGATAAAAATGTCCAAGGCTCAAACAATATCACCAGGCCTTCTTTTTGTTTCTGGTATTTTTTGTTTGTTTGTTTGTGGTATTTTTCTGTTTTGACCTCTTTTTTTTAACTCAACTCTCTTTTTACATATATATAGAGAGAAAGAGAGATAAAGAGAGTCTTACCCTATCACCTTGGCTAGGGTGTGGTGGTGTCATCATAGCTTACTGCAACCTCAAACTCCTGGGCTCAAGTCATCCTCCCAGCTTGACCTTCCAGGATGCTAGGATTACAGTGCACCAGGCCCAGTCTAATTTTCTACAGGCTCCAAAAGCTCTAGCCTTGCATCATCCTGACCCTGTCAATCTTAGCAAAAAGACTAAATTTCTTTTCACTCAGTTAGAATAAAGTAAAAGTCCTAGAGTTGAAACTCATTGACTCAAACTGTGCCCCATCTCATGCATGAACCAGTGATGGCTGGGAGGATGAAAGGGCAGTCAGACCTACAGTATGAAGGTGGTTCCACCCTATTCACACCATGTGAACTGAGAGTAAAGCAGAGCCTCCTTCCTAGGAAAACAAGGCACTGTTACTAGGAGAACAAAGGAATAAATGACGAGCAGACAAAAGCAACGTATGTGCATAGACAGTGGTGTGTAAAATTGTTGTTGTTTATAAACTCTTAACAAATGGTCAAGTAGGGCAGAGAGCAAGGGTAGAGAATTTGGGCTCTAGCAGGGAGCCAATAGGACCAATTTCTAGTGTAATGAGGAGGACTCAGATAGAGGAGGAGGGAGGTGTGGGATAGAGACAGCAAAAAATGGTAAGATCTGGAGGTATTAACAAGACCACCCAGATAGTTCAGGACCAGCCTGAGCAAGAGTGACACCCTATACCTACTAAAAATAGGTATAAAAATACTCCCAGCTACTCAGGATCTGAGGCAGGAAGATTGCTTAAGCCTAGGAGTTTGAGGATGCAGTAAGCTATGATGACACCACTGCACTATAGTCGGGACAATAGAGCAAGACTTTGTCTTAAAATAAATAAAAAATAGGCCAGTCATTGCGGCTTACACCTGCAACCCCAGCACTCTGGGAGAATGAGGCAGGTGGATTACCTAAGCTCACACGTTCAAGAACGGCCTGAGCAAAAGTGAGACCCTGTCTCTCAAAATAGCCGTGTGTTGTGATGTGCGCCTGTAGCCTCAACTACTCAAGAGGCTGAGGGAAGAGAATGGCTTTAGCCCAAGAGTTTGAAGTTGCTGGGAGCTATAATGCCACAGCACTCTACCTAGGGCAACAAAGTGAGACTCTGTCTCAAAATAAATAAATAAACAATAAAAATTTTTAAAATAATAATTAGACCACCCAGACAGCTTATCCACTAGAAATGAGTCATATAGCAGGGAACTTAGAGAGGCAAAGGGAGATTTCGAAATTGTTACCAATTAGTATGTTTTTGGTTGCATAATGGATGACAATATTCCATCATTCCATCAGGCAATTTCAGTGTTGGTTGATGCAATGACATGATCACATCAGTTCTCTGGGACAGCTTTTGTGAGATTCTCCTGGCTTTTCCCTCATGTTTGCAAGATGGCTGCCACAGCTCTAGGCATCACATTCCCCACACATCACATTCAAAGGCAGGAAGCAAGTGAGGGAGGTGGCTTTCTCCCTGCTTCTTTCTCTCTTACCAGGGAAAGACTCGTGTCTAAATATTATACAGTGTTCCTTTTATATTTCACTGGCCAGTTTGAGTCACATCTCCAGGTTCTCACTGCAAGGGAGACTCATTAGTGGAAAGAAGGTTCATCCAACAAGCAGACCAGCAGATAGCTATACAAAAATGGGGGTCAGTGTCCAGGGATCAATTGGGGACAAGTACTGAGGACAGGTGACAGGACTCCATCTGACAGGAAATGCTGTTACAACTGCCCACTGTCTCCACTGCCTCCTTGATCCTCGCACCCTGGATTATTCATGAGAGCAACAGGCTTTGTTGTCCTAAACTATCATTTACAGTCACATATCACTTAGCAACCAGGATATGTTTTGAGAAATGTGTCGTTAGGTGATTTTCTAACTGTGTGAACATCATAGTGTGTACTTACTCAAACCTAGATGGTACAGCCTACTACACACCTGTGCTGTGTGGTATAGCTTATCGCTTCTATGCTAAAAGCATGTACAGCATGTTACTATACTGAATACTGTAGGTAGCTGCAACACAATGGAAAGTATTTGTGTATCTAAACAGAAAAGGCACAATAGAAATTCAGTATTATAATCTTATGGGACCACTGCCATTATGTGGACTCCATTGCTGACTGAAATACTATTATGAGACACATAACTATATTTGCTTTTAAATAATACTTACATTTTTATAAAATATAACATCTGAGGATAGGAATGAATATATATGTGTGTGTATATATATATATATATATGTAAAAATTATATATATGTATGCATATATACATATATATAAATATAATTTCCATGTCATAATTTTATAAATGCAAATCCAAGTGGAAGAGATACAGAGATTTGCACAAATGTAGAAACGTATCATATTTTTGGATTTTAAAATTAGTATAGTAAGGATGTCAATTTATCACTGCTGTGGTTTGAATGTGTGTGTCCCCTCCCAAATCCATGGCAAAACTTAATCCTTTAATGCAACAGTATTAAGAGGTGGGACCCTTGGTGCATCTTAGAATGGGTACAGGCGATTCACTAATGTACACAGCTATGATTTAACAATAAAAATAAATAAATAAATAAATAATAAAAATAAATAAAAATAAAAAAAGAGGTGGGGCCTTTAGGAGGTGATTAGACCATGTGCAGAACCCTTATAAAAAGGCTTGAGGGAGAGGGAGGATCCACTTTGCCCTTCTGCCTTTTGCCACGTGAGGACACAGTGTCCATCCTCTCTGGAAGGTGCAGCAACAAGGCACCATCTTGGAAGCCAAGAGCAGCCCTCACTAGGCACAAAACCTACCAGCACCTAATCTTGATCCCTCTGAGAAACAAAATTCCATTGTTTATAAATTACCCAGTCTGTGGTATTTTGCTATAGCAGCACAGACTAAGACAATCACAAATAAATTTATAGGTTCAACATACTTCCATTTTTTTAATCTCATGGAATTTTTGAGAGATGACAAGATTTGAAAATTTGTCTAGAAAAATGGCTGAAAATGTCAAAGAAAATTCATGAAATAATTTTTAAAAATCTTTTTCATCTAGTCAGGCATAGTGGTGTGCACCTTTAGTACGAGCTACTGGGAAGGCTGGGGCGGGAGGTTCACTTGAGCCGAGGAGTTTGAAGCCAGCCTGGGCAACATAAAGAGACCAAGTCTCTACAAATTTTTTTTAAATAAAAACTTCTTAATCTTACAATCATCCTACTGGGAACCACTACCTTTTGTGGTGATAAATCTTTTCTGAAGTTTGGCAATTCCTTAAGTTTTACTAAAACTTTTTCTGCTGGTAAATTTAAGTAAAATTAAACTCAGTATTTTTTATTTAATGAAACAAAGGAAACTTGAACAAGCATGTCTATGCCTACCATGTCTACAGACACTATTCTAGATGTGAGAATAAATAACAAATGGGACAAATGTAAGTTCCTGACCCCTCTCTCTCCAACCATCTGCCAACTATTTTATGTCTACTTATGTGCACTAATAGATGTGTTCAAAAGGTAAGAATTATGCCAGTGAGGCAGCTCACACTTGTAATCCTAACATTTTGGGAGGCTAAAGTGGGAGAATCAATTAAGCCTAGGAGTTTGAAACCAGCCTGGGCAACATAGCAATACCCTATCTCTACAAAAAATTTAAAAATTAGCTAGATGCGGTGGTGTGCGCCTGTAGTCCCAGCTACTTGGGAGACTGAGGCAAGAAGATCGGTTGAGCCCAGGAGTTCTGCAGTGAGCTATGATGATTTCATTGCACTCTATCATAGGCAACAAAGTGAGACCTTCTCTTCTAAGTTTAAAAATAAAAAAGGTAGGATTTAGTTTGCTTTGTTCTTTTCTCTGTACATTTCTCTAAACGACTTCAGAGTTTAACACTAACTGTCAGATGTGTTCTCCAGGAAGCAGACGCCAGAGATGACAATGGGGGGTTGGGAGAATTGGGGAGATTTGGGTCAAAAGAACATAAAATTTTAGTTAGGAGGAATAAGGTCAAGAGATCGATTGTGCATCATGGTGAATATAGGTAATAACAATATACTATACATGTGAAAATTGTTAAGTGAGTAGATTTTTAGTATTCTAATCAAAAAAAATATACAAGTTATACAAAAAAAGAAGTACACAAGGTAATGCTCATATTAATTAGCTTAATTTAGTCATGCTGCAATGAATACGTATTTCAAAACATCATGCTATACATGATAAATGTATGCTATTTTTGTAAATTAAAAAATAAATAATCGCTTTTTAAAAATGACAAAGATAAAGGTGCCAGAGATCGGTTGAGGATAATGCCTGGGAAGCGTGAAGGACAGAAGGAGCAAGATGAAGCAGTAAGAAAATCCTCTGGGCTGCCATGTCCTCCTGACACCTATGAAGGAAGAGGGAGGAGAAAGGAAGCTTGGGTAGAAGGAGCTCCAGACAGTAGTGCAGCTCTGAGGACCTTCCACCTCATCCAACAGGGTGTTCTGACACACAGATTCCTCACAGAGGAGCACTGTGTTGGGCAGAAATGGCTCAAATTAGCACCCCGGCCGTGTAGTCATTGACTGAGAGCAGCCTGGGAAGGAAGTGACAGCAGATCCTAAAGATGATCAAGGATCATCTGTCAGTACGCTGTGCTTCCTCTGTGTTCCTCACAGAGGAAGAGGAGCTCCTTCTCAAAGGGAGACTCCAGCAAGGCCTCCAGCTTTGCATGGCAACTGAGTAATATTTCTATTTCTAAAAGTCAGCTCTTTAAAAAAAAAATTTATCACAAGAATAAAAAAGCAAATTCCAATGTACTCCATACTACTATGAAGTGAGTAGGTGATCTAATTCACACTCACATAGGAGAAAAACTCATTTTGATTCAAGTCAGGGGGAGGAAGGAAGGAGGAGCATGAGGGGAGGGGGATTTGGGGTGCTCCCACTGAATAAACACAATGAAGGGTGTATGGCACACCTTTTGGGTGCAGGACACAACAAGAGGGACTCTACCTAACAAATTCAAATATTGTGATTTGGTTGTTTGTACCCTCACATTAACCAGAAATTAAAAAGAAAAAAGCTAGCAGGGCGTTGTGGCGGGTGCCTGTAGTCTCAGCTACTTGGGTGGCTGAGGCAAGAGAATGGCTTGAGCCCAAGAGTTAGAGGTTGCTGTGAGATATGACGCCATAGCACTCTACCAAGGGTGATAAAGTGAGACTCTGTCTCAAAAAAAAATAAAAATGAAAATGAATAAAAAGAAAAAGTTTGTTGAAACCAATAGATAGAGGCAAAAGAGCAGACAGTAAGTCTGCTTTATTTTCTGCTTAATTTAAGAGCTGTGAA
Source organism: Loris lydekkerianus (assembly GCA_963574355.1). Lineage (NCBI taxonomy): Eukaryota > Metazoa > Chordata > Mammalia > Primates > Lorisidae > Loris > Loris lydekkerianus. The sequence goes on from CAUYPK010031121.1 coordinate 13,483, forward strand.
AAAACACACAACCTCAATTATATCAATGGTAACACTTTATAATGTGGATATCGACAAAAAATCAATTAACAAAATTAAGAGCAAGCAATCAATCTGGGGAAAACATTTAAAATAAATATGACAAGCCAGGCATGGTGGCTCACACCTATAATCCTAACACTCTGGGAGGTCAAGGTGGGTAGATTGCTTGAGCTCATGAGTTTGAGACCAGCCTCAGTAAGAGGGAGATCCCCATCTCTACTAAAAATAGAAAAAATAGCCTGGCATGATGGCACATGTTCCAACTATAGGGAGGCTGAGGCAAGAAGATCACTTGAACCCAGGAGTTTGAGGTTGCTGTGAGCTATGATGCCATAGCACTCTACACGGGGGCAACAAAGTGAGACTCTATCTTGAAAAAAAAAACAAAAGAAAGAAAAGAGAAGAAAAAAAAATAAAGAAATAAATATGACAGGCAAATTAATAATCTTTAGCTACAGAGAAATCATATTAATTGATTGTTTTTTAATATTGGGGCCCCAATAAAGAAAAAGGTAACAAATATAATCTCAAAATTCACCCCCCAAAAAGAAAATACAAAAAAAACAGAGCTAGAACAGTTTCAACCACTTTAGTAACTAAAAATAAATAATTTTAAACACATTTTTTTTTTGAGAGTGATTTCTCGCTATATTACCTAGACTGGTCTCCAACTCCAGGCCTCAAGCAATCCAGTCACTTCAGTTTACCAAGTAGATAGGATTACGGGTGTGAGCAAATGCAACAGGCCGAACAGTATTTTTTTAATCTAAGAAATTAATTAAAAGGCTTTTAAAAATTACAGCACTCAGCTTGGCGCCTATAGCTCAAGGAGCTAAGGCACCAGCCACATACACCAGAGCTAGAGCATTTGAATCCAGCCTGGCCTTGCCAAACAACGACTACTACAACCAAAAATTAGCCGGGGGTTGTGGTGGGTGCCTGTAGTCCCAGCTACTTGGGAGGCTGAGGCAAGAGAATCGCTTAAGCCCAGGAGTTGGAGGTTGCTGTGAGCTGTGATGCTACAGCACTCTACCCAGGGTGACAGACAGCTTGAGACTCTGTCTCAAAAAAAAAAAGAAAAATTGCAGCACTCAATATTTTCAAGGATATAATGAAATAAATGATTGCTACACATTTCTGGAGATGGTATAAATTGGTGATACTTTTGGACTTATTATTTTTCCTTAAAAAAAAAAAAAAAAAAAAAAAAAAAAATCCTGAAGAGACCAAAGTAGAAAACGCTTGAAGCACAAAGATGCTATTTTAGTCAGGACTCTTGATTATGAGAAACTCAGTGGCTTAACCCAAAAAGGGGAAATTACATGTTCACATAAACAAACCATGGAAAAGTGGGCTTTAGCACAGGCCTCAGGGTAGACTAGATGCAGGAACTCCACAATATTAACTTTCCCTCTCTCTCATACACACACACCAATTTCCTCTCTATCTGAGGTCTGTTCGCTTGTTCTCTCAGCTCCAGGGACAACAAAAACAGTGGTGTAAATTCACTGTTTGGCACTGAAGGTCTGTCTTTCTAGGCTGTAGTCAAAGTGTTTAAAAGGAACTCATACATATGATCTCTCCAAAGGTAGAGAACAAGGCAAGATCACGTCCTCGTAAAGGCAATGGGACTGCTCTCTCCTCAGCCCAATTACAAGCCCATCCCTGAACCAGCCATCATGGCCGGTTTCTTCTTGTTCAGTCTTGCATGACTCTGTCTCCTCCTTTAGTAACCCCCACCTGCCACAGTCTTATTTCAGAGCCTCACACTGTTTTCTCTGGACCATTTATATTGGCTCCTCAAAGGGCTTAGAATTTCCCTAACAACCACTCCCCACATCCACATGCTACACACATCCCCATTAATCCCTCCTGCTCACCAGGACCAGGTGACTAGCTTTCTTTTCTAAAATACAGATCTGACTGGGTCACTCTTCTGCATCAAATTTTCACTCGCTCCCATTACCTTCAGGACGAAGTCCATAGTCTTTGGCTCAGCCCGTGAGGTAGCACACTCCTCTTACTCAGCGCTGTCTTTGCCCCCTGCTGTCAGTGACATGTGCACACCCAGCAGATATGCTGCCATTTCCCAAGCAGTTGGTGTTCTTGCACTCGCTGTGTTCTGCCTGCCACTACCAGAGCAACTGGTTCTGGGCAGACTATGACCCACTCTGCGCAGGTACAACCTGAGGCCACCTTGTCTCTGTCCCACACCCGGGGCCCCTTGCCTGGTGCCCATGGCCTCTCTCACCCCCACAGGATGAGGTGTCTGTGAGAACCTGCTAAATTTTCAGGCAGGCCCAAGTCAAAGCCCAGGACAATTAAAGCCTGTGGGGTCACCCTTGACTGATACAGGATCAAAGCTAACAGATAAATGCTGTCTCCATCTGTTTCCTGAGAAGACAGTTTTGAGACACACTTTGTAAAGCTCCTCGGAAGGTCCCACAGGACTGAACCCCAGTCACCCACCCCAGTGCCAGTCTCCGTGGCCAGATCCCTATATTGGCTTCTCCTTCCCATTTCGCTTCCTCTAAGATTTGATTCCCAAATGATCTATGTGCACTAAATATCTGTCTCAGGGTCTGCTTTGGGGACAACCCAGGCTAAGCCGCTAAGCCCTATCCAGGCCAAAGACTTCCTGGAAGGTCGTAATCTGATCACATCAGGAAAGAATATCCAAAGCCTGAGGAAAAGTTGAAAGACTATTCATGAGGAAGCAGCTAACTTATTCCAATATTTAACTATAACTCAGATGGTACTGAGGACCCATGAAGCCTAATCTCAGAGAGTTTTGCATTCAAAGAAACAGTCCTGCAACCCAGCTAACTCAACTTATTAAAACCATTACTAGCAGTCCATTTGCGGTGGCTCATGCGTGTAATCCTAGCACTCTTGGAGGCCAAGAAAGGAGAATTGCTTGAGTTCAGAAGTTTGAGACCAGCCTGAGCAAGAGCGAGACCCCGACTCTGCTAAAATAGAAAATCTAGCAAGGTTTTGTGGCCAATGCCTGCAGTCCCAGCTACTTAGGAGGATGAGGCAAGAGGATCACTTGAGCCCAGAAGTTTCAGGTTGCTCTAAGCTATGATGCCACAGCACCCTAGCCTGGGCAATAGAATGAGACTCTGTCTCAAACAAACAAACAGAAAACATTACTTGCTTTGCTCTAGAAAAGCTTCAAGGGCAGGAAAGTATATTTTTAATTCAAATATTTTTTAAAATATCCTCTCTCACTTCCAGCACTTACAATATTCTCCATATGGAAAAGAACTTCCCCCCCCCCCACCACCCCTTTCAGATTTCTCTTTTATTTTTTAACTTCACCTTTCAACTATAAAACCCTCTGGAAAAAAACAAATCTCTCGTGTCTCTGTAACTTCCTTCCTGTTCCCCTTTTTATTCTCCCTCTTTCTTTGCCCTTGTGTTAAATCTTGGTCTTTTCCCATGAAAATACCCCATCTCTACTCTTCCTCTACTTTCTGTTTTCCATCATCATCCCGATTCTCATCACAGTCCAGCAAAGATGGATTGCCTCAGCTCTCAGGGGAAAAGAAAAAGTGGGATGACTAGACTCAGAATCCTCTTTAGTGGGTAGAAAAGAAGTGTATGTGCTATAAACACTCAACTTTATTAACCCTTTTGTCTCTAGTTACCCATTATGTTCAGTAGCATCCTGGGAAGCAGAGGCAAGTATATCTCAAGGTTTCTTGCTCCTCTGTGAAGAAAAGAACAAAAGCTAAGTGAACAGCCTCTATAGCAGTGGTTCTCAACCTTCCTAATGTCATGACCCTTTAATACAGTTCCTCATGTTGTAGTGACCCCCAACCATAAAATTATTTTCATTGCTACTTCATAACTGTAATTTTGCTACTGTTGTGAATCATAATGTAAATAACTGATATGCAGGATATATTTTCATTGTTACAAAGGGGTTGCAACTCACAAGTTGAGAACCACTGCTTTATAGAGTGAAGTTAACCCAGGAATCCTCATAGCCCGTGTGCAATATATCCACCTATACTTTTGGAGTTTGTGTTATATAGTATTTTTTATATCCGTTAAATTACTTAACATAATTGTGTAACTGAGAAATTGGTAGTTGGTGGGCGGGAACAAGATGGCTGACTGAAGCCAGCTTTCCACAGAGGCTCCCATCCAGAAGGAGAGTTAAAGAACAGAAATTTAACAAGTAACCTGGTGGATTAGAACTGCGCCAAGAGAGAAGGTTGAAGAACCTACATCAACCCTGCTGAGGCGAGCTGCAACCCCAAGGATACAAACAAAAGGTACAAAATCCATCACCAAGCAGATAGGAGTCCCCTCCCCCACAAGAATGGCTCAGAGTACCCCATAAACAAATGAGCAGAGTTCAAAAGTCCTCCCATTATTCTCCATAGGAGAGACCCTCTGAAAACTGGACCTACTTCCCCTACTAGAGTGCCATGGTGCTCTCCTGCCAGGCATAAAACTGTGTAAAACTGTATATATTTGCTACCTGCAATTATGAGCTCCCAGCACTCCCCTCTGCTCTCACTCTGAGGTCTGGACACCTGTCCCCCAGGAGCCCAGATTCTTGGGTGATTTCTTGAGGGGTGTGGACAGGGCCTAGACAGCTGCTGGTCAGTGCTGATTCTGTGGCACAGAAGTGATGAGAGGACGGTTGGCTGAGAGGGAACCACACCAAAGCTGTGGTGCCCTGAGGCACAGAGCAGCAGCCATTTTTGGCAACAAAAGGGCTCACCCCTGGATACTCTGGAGTCACACCCCCTGTCTCTCTGGGCAACCAGAGGAGGCTGGGCATCTTCTCAGGTGGCAACCACCAGCAGAACAGACCTGGGATGGAAACACAAAGCCTGAGGTGGTACCGGCTTTGGTGGAGTGTGGGGACTAGAAAATGCATGCGCAGTGCTGGCTGACTCCCAGGGTGGGGCTGAACCAGAGGACTACTTTACTGAGCCTAAGACGCACTCAGCCCCCAGGTGATCATCAGCCTAGACAAAGGAGGGCAGGAGTAGAACTGACAGCTCACCGTGCTGTGAATACAAACCTGCAGCAGCAAAGACAAGGTCTGAGGCACAGGTTCTGTGAAATCAACACAGCCTGTCTTCTGCAGGTGAATTTAGCCAGGACAGAAAGAAATTCCGCAAAGTTGTTCTGTTCTGTCAGTAACATCAATCAGGGGTGGGGCTGGAACTGAGTGAACACCCCCAGCACCCAAGGTTGTCAGGCCTCACCTCCCCCTGCCAGATAGAGGCAGAGAGCAGTGGCCTGGATGAGGAGACATAGATTTCCTTGTGATTCAGGCAGGTGAAAACCCCTGGAGTATCTGCTCATTGGAGGTAACTGGGTCACAGCCCTGCAGGGTTATCAGTGTCTGGGTGTGACAGAGGTGCAAGGTGGGGAAGGAGGCATCAACATTCCTAAACTAATCTATTTGCTGGGTGGGTCCTCCTGACCTCACTGAGCACTGGAACAAGTCATATTTCAGTTGTCAGCAGACCCCTGAGATCGAGTTGCCAGAGACCTTTTAAACTCTTCCACCTGAGACAGGTGCTGACTGAGACAATTGATTTGGACCTTTTGAACTGAGACAATCCCCCGAGGACTATCCAAGTGCCCTGGGTGTGTGGTTGTAGGAAGGATTGATTTTCCTTTTCCAATTGTTGCCTGTGGGGGCAGGGTGACTTAATTGCTGGTATTACTCCACAGCTGAGACTTCAACCCAGAGTAACTGTTTCACTAGGGTTGGACAGAGACCAGCTAAAAAAAAGACAGAGCCACTTAACCCCACCACACCAAACAGGCCCCCAGTTTCTCAGGCCGTAGCACTGTATGGGTCCTCGGCAAAGCTCCAGGGAAAAATTCAAACAGTGAAAAATAATCATGGGGCAGAATCCGCAGAAAAACTCTGGTAAAATGAATAACCAGAATAGATCAAACCCCCCCCCCCCCAGGGAAAGTTATGGCAGATACAACTGAAGATCCCCTTCGTAAAAAGATGGCTGAGACATCAGAAATCGAATTCAGAATTTGGAGTACAAATGACATTAATAGAATGGAGGCAAAGTTGAAATTAGAAATTTGAGGAGCAATTTAAAAGTTGGAATTAGAAATTCGAGGAGAAATTCAAAAGTTGTCTCAAGAATTCAACAAATTTAAAGACAAAACCACCAAAGATTTTGACACATTGAAGCAAGAATTTGCAGTCCTCAAAGATGTGAAAAATACAGTAGAATCCCTCAGTAACAGAG